>JAMKCH010023012.1:0-31488 GCA_023653785.1 Ophioderma brevispina
TTCCTTTTTAAATTTCAGAATAAAAAATAATATAGGAAAGAAGCAAAATTGTTGAAGTCCTTCAGAGTAGACTTAGTCCAAGACTAAAAAGTTAAGACAGGGGTAAGTTCTTGTGAATATTCGGCCCAAGACTCAAGACTATTTTACAGATTCTCCATGCAATATGACTAGTCTTTCTGATATCAAAGTTACAGAAGTGTAAAACAAAGACAATTATATGATTTTTAAAAATCTTAATGAAAACTTTTGGATTTATTACATTTGCCTAGCGGTAACCATATACGGTGATGTTACATCTCGGTTGCAAATCTACTAAGGGAGCGGTCATTATTTATGCCGGGGGGGGGGGGGGGTGGGGGGAATGGAGGATTTAAACTTTTTTTTCGGCAAAAACAAAAAAAATTCGCGTTACCCCCTACGCTTCCGTTCAAAAATTTCACGTTCCCCCCTTGATCATGGCTGATTCCCCAGGAAAAAAGTTCATGTTCCCCCCTCTCTCGTGATGAACAATTCACGTTCCCCCCTTCTCTTACAAAAATTTTTCGGGGTCCCCCCTAAAAGCCTCCATCCCCCTGGCGTAAATAATGACCCCTCCCTAACGGAATTGTTACGATTAAGTGTTTGTATTTCTACTTCAGATGGAGATTGGCACTTCAGTTTTGAACAATAGCTTTCGTGGGATATATAATTACGATTTTTATAGTAGAAGCGATAATGCATATGAAAAACCATATTGTTTTAACCATTTAACGGCAAAATGTTTCTAGAAAACCAAAAAAATTGTCAAATAGCTTTATTCATCATGAACACCAAAGTTGAGAAACTTTGTTCTTTCTAAATTCTACTTGCATGTCATTTCAATGAGTAATTTGGCCCAATACGTGTGACAAAAAAATTAAATTTCTGAAGGTTCTATAAACCCCACCGGAAATTATTTGTTAAATACTTTAGCCCATTGCATCCATCATTATTATAGCCAAACACTAACTTGTTTCCGTAATTTCAAGTTTGATTTTATTCAAGATGTAATATAGAGCCAAATGACGTAAAAATGCAAGGATTAACTTTGTTTCTTCAGAAATTTTACTTTACACTTCATCAGTGAGTATTTGAGCCAAATACGTGCAAAAAAATTAAATTTCTGAAGTGTTCTAGAAACCCGGAAATATTTGTTAAATAACTTTAGCCATGGTATCCATCATTTATATTGGCAACTAAAATTAGTTTCCGTAATTTCAGTTGATTTTATTCATATGTAACTAGAGCCCAATATACGTGCAAAAATGCAAGATTAACTTGGGTTCTTAAAATTTTAATTACACTTAATTCAGTGAGTAATTTGAGCCCAATACTGCAAAAAAATAAAATTTCTGAAGTGTTATAGAACACCGGAAATATTTGTAAATAAAATTTTAGCCATTGTTATCCATCATATATGGCACACCTAAAACTTAGTTCCGTAATGAGTTTGTTTTATTCAACAGCTAAATAGAGCCAGCACGTATGGGCTTTTGTGTTGAATTTTACCAGGCGTCAATGGGTTGTTATAACTATTTTGTCTAAAAAAAATATATTAGGACAGCAAAGCTAAACTTATATTTGAAATGTCTTTCTAATCTGAATACTGCCTCCCGATATTTTGGATGCCAGGATGAGGGGAATGTGACAGCCTCATCCGTAAGTGCCGCCTAATTCACCTATTCCACAAAAGCAAAAGACATGTACACATTGGCGTGACATAAATAGATGTCCCAAATGGGCTGACATTGGGAAAATTGAATTAAAATGTGTAAATTGTGAGAAAACTAAATTTTTGTTAATGGCAATTCAATGCATCAGTCACATTGCAAGGCATTCCGAATTGGAAACCTTATTTCAAACTTTTAAGAGGGTGTGTACGGGGGGGGGGTAGTAGTCTGATTCAGTAAAATAGATTTTTTTTCTAGTTTATTTAGGTGGTCCATCTTGGCGAGCTGGGGGTTTCACCTTTTTGGAATTATCACACCCCCTACTTTAGGATTGCAACGACATATTACTTACTGCAATCAGTTTAGTGGTTCGTCTAATTTTTTAACATTTCAAATGGTACACTGCTATTGGCTGCTGTAGATGTCAGTCATTAATGTGGTGAAGTATTAATTGAAAATGGCCAAAAGATGGCGCTGCATATTATGAACATCTGTACCACTTGTGTGCTATACCTTAGCTGCTATGGTCCTTTCAAAGTTTCACGGAATGTATATTACGTCAAATCATGGACATAAGAGTGGCGTGGTCTAATGATTAGAGAGCTTGCCTTTGGACGAAGGGTTGCAGGTGTAGAATTTTAGTCCGCCGTACTCATGTACCGGCTACAACGGGAAAGAATAGAGCACTCAATTCATTGACGTCACGCAACATTAGTTTCCTGCTTATTCCGGTATCGTCTTTGGACCCCGGAATGTGGCTCCCAAGTGAACTATCTATCCACTAACCTCCGAAAAGTCAACTAATGTTTTTTCCTAAATTATCTGATATTACTAAGATCTTTTGAACGAAGGTGGAAGAGGTGTAAGAGGTGATTTTGTTTAATGTCAATGGGCACGAGGCTTGCGTTAGAAACTACACCGTAAGAATTCCCTAAATTAATGTTTGGAAATCCCGATGCCCCAAATCGAGCAGATTTGCCCCAAAACCCCCCCCCCCCCACCCCGGTTGTGTGAACCGGATCTCGCGATGTACATAGAAAAAACATGTCGTTTTATCTGGGGGTATCGTAGAACACGTATAAAATATAAAAAGGACGCGACCCTATTGATCACCTCAGCTGCGCCTGTTACAGCGGAAAGTGGTGTCGGTTAGAATGTGTTCTAGGCAGATTACATGGGTTCCCAGCACCCCCTTTTCAAAATGCCCTTAAAATATCAAAGATCATCAAAATAAAAATAACGTTTAATGTGAATTTGTGATGAAAACATTACCAACTATCTAGATATCCTCGAGGATCTCAAAGAACATGGAAAACATCTTGTCCAAAATTTAGGCTGTAGGAGGGACAGGTTGAGGGGTACCTATCTAAAATATAACTTAAATATAATGGGTGAATTTGAAGTAAATCCATCTATGATAAACCATCTTCGTGCTGTGGGATGTTTGGGGTTTCAAAATGGCCCTAATAATGTGGACTGAAAAATATGGGTTAAATTAAAAGAACTTTTCCTGTTGGTTATTTCCATCTTTAGGCGATACATGCATTAATGGAAATCTTTCACGATTTTGCAGCCTACCCTCTCTTGCGAGTCTATATTGCTATGTGCCCAAGGCGACACACACTTATCCTCTACACATTCTGTATTACAAAAAATTATTATGGCAGATGTAGACCTTATCCATAATTGGCCCCCAATTCTGCAATAAAAACCAGTGAATGATGAAGTGAATGCAAGCCATCGCCAATGCTCAAATTTGTCAATCTGTCTTGATTTCATTCTTAAAAAATATCGCAAAAGGTCAATTATGGATACGGTTTACACTTGTCCCCCTTGTCTCCCAAGAACTCGCAGTACTTTGTTACAAAAAGCCAAGAAATAGTGACTCAGAATGTTAAGGTATGGTATGGGTTCACCTTCCACAAATCACGTCCATGGAGCACGCCATGAGACCAAGGCCAAGTCTTGTGGCTTGTCGATATGTCACAGTGGTTTAATTCAATTTCTGGAATATAAAGAGTGAGTATTGGTGACCTTTTTGATGTAGAGGATACCCATTTACACCGAGACCCGTACCTTTATTTCTCATGTGTCAAATGATGTCGAAAACCGCAGGTTTTTTTAGCAGTGTGTATAAAAAATGCGCGTTTTATTCGTGGACACGTTGATTATTTTGCGAATTGGGACTTCAGTAAATGCAGCATAGTTAGCTATTCTCATATGGACACCCTTAACACCTAACTGCCATTGTGATGGACTGACCACACGGTGATTCCATAAAATGCCAGCAATGGCTTCACACCAAATTCTCTTTGGATAGGTTCTACGAATAGCACGCCATTCGCACCCTGTTTTTTTTTCAAGGAAATCTTAATGGTGAAAATCTCGCAGATTGAACCCTGTTTTTTTTTCAATGGAACTTAATCTGAACATACGCCATGATGAGCAATGAGAAGTTCTTCCACAATATCTGAACACATCCAAAATAAACACCACAGTGAGCATTAGAAGACAGGTATAGAGGATCCCACAATGGACACAGCTCATCAGGGAATACTTTCGTATTACAACTCTAGTAACATAAGGAAATTGCTCTGACCAATGAAGTGGCCACTAAGGATTCAAGACCTCACAATTTGTGCTATTTTTATAGAGTTATCGTCAAAGCTAAGTGTACGGACACCACGTGGGGCATCAGAATTTGTTGATTAAAGTTGGGACATTAAAGGGACAGGGAAACGTGATTCGAGATGTCTTGGGCAATGATGACCAGGGCAAATTCTCATGTTGCAAGAAATTGGGTTTAATCTTGAAGGATGATGGGCATAAGCTTGCAATGCTGCTACTATATTGAGAATTAATGATGGTACTGCTGCCATTCGGTGCAAAGTAGTAACTCACAAGGCTTCTTAAAAGTGTGTTCGGTCATCTCTGATGGCACTGGGGGGGGGGTATTGCCATAGTATTGCATTAGATAGATAACATACTTAACAGTAAATAGTTGTAGTTAGTAAAATGTCCTGCTCAGTGTTTGAGAATAAACATTTCCATTCAGGACAGGGAACCTCCAATGTAGCCCATCTAACTTTCACGTAATGTGACGAGCCAATAAAGCAGGTGAAATCAAGCACAACGAAAGTGTGTTTACAAAATTGCTAATTATACAAACCGTGGAAAAATAAAGTAAATGTTAACACATTCATGCTGTATGCATGTGAAAAATGCGCTGAGAAGATTTTGTTTAAATACTAGTTTCTGTCATGTAATTTGAGAGATATTCTCGGCCATCTCAAAGATCCCTTGGCAAAAGTTCATTTCCCTCTATTATCACTTGCAAGGTAGTGGGTTCAGCAACAGCTGAACATGCGTCCAAGAAGGGATGAATCGAAGAGATTGGTTCTTGGGCCCATAAACACGGTGTGAGACTATCAGAGATTCTATTGAGATCGAGGTAATAACAGTCAGTCTGCAGCGTTAATGCTTCAGTAAACACTTCGTGATTTTCTAAAACGATACAATCGCGATCATAGTATGTCAAATCTGTGCGAGACAGATGTTAGCCTTATACAACATCGTTTTTTACCCAAAATCTTCCCCCTTATAAGCCGGCTGCGAGGAAGATGGCAAGTCGAGGAGACTTCTTTTGTGAATTTCACGAATATGTCCATACCAAATTTGATTATTCCCTTTTTTAGTGAGAATTTAGGTCTAGTGTAATTAAGTTGTTTAATGTATTCAACTTTTAAAAGTACCAGTCGTTTAACCATGCGCTTTACGGCAAGCCATAGTTCAAGCTTTCATTCCATATCGAAATGCAGGGGAACAGTTATTTCTGACCAGAAAACTGTGTTGCGTTTGACGTAATTCAGGTAAAATTGTATCTTGAGAACCATGGAGGTACCTCATGATGATGAAACCAATGCAGCAAAGATATAGCATTGAATTCCTGCAACTCTTTGTTATGGTAAATCCTTCCGTGAATTACGTGCTCAAGGACATTTTTACATCGTTGAAGTGAACATCAAAAGAGGACAATTCATGCCGAACACAATGCGTTGAGACTTAAGTCATACTCGTCTGCAACAAAATCGCCATTACCATACGCGACCAACATTAAAATGATTAATTAAGTAAATTTGTTTTATTTTTTCATTCGCTTGACCGAGCAAAGCTTATATTTTATTTTTTACCTCAAGATTAATGTCAATATAAGGTACCACATTACTTCATGTCACGTGATTTTAAGAGGGGCCGGTAGGCCCACGTTTTAAAAAATCTAATTTTAAACTCAGGCGGTAGGTTATTTTTTAAACTTTGTGTGCCCATTTTCCGGTTAACATTTTCGTATGTTTATCAGTATATGAATTTCATTTTATTTGTTGCTCTACTAATTTTAGTCCAAACATATATTGAGCATCAAAACACAGCATAATTTTATATCATTCTCCCATGTAAATTTGACGAAACTTTTGTCCGTTGGTCGATTCGAATTGAAATGCGCCACTTTTTTCAGGTTTAGAAAGCAAGACTTCAATGCTGCGTACTGACTGATACGGCTTCTCGTTGTTGAAATGCACAGAACCAACTATACTAACGTTCTCCACAACATTTACTCTGATTCTGTAACGTTCTGCTTTTTAGTTGATTGTGACAGTATCATCTGCTTCATATAGTTCTTGGATCGTTTGCAGTATCCCGTGTGACACTCTATCTTGGCAATTTTTCTATACCATGTAGCAGATTTGAATGAATATACAAGATTAACATCTTATGGTGATGTTAAGTATCCTGAAATTCAAAAAACATCACCATACCTTGCATGATTCGATATCTGGGTCAAGAGATTTTGACGTGAGGCATGGGGGAATTTTGAGTGTCACAGGGAAAAGTTTGTTTCCATATATACTTTCTCAGTTGACATTATCTATCAATAGTGTTTTTGTTGAACAATATCAATAATGGATCATAAAAATTGACTCATGGAACTTGAGAGTTTGGATCAGTAAGGGTTATTTAGGTATCAATATTCACCATGTGGGTCATTACTGTCTTCAAATTGAGGTCAGTTTTGTAATGATAAATTTGATCGCACGAACGCATATGGATTTTGGTTGGGTTTTTAGCCTTTAATGGTTAGTGTGATCTAAACATGATTGCATCAAGGACATGCGATCATTTCACACCAGATCCACTATCTCCTGTTAATCCAAAATAGGTGGAACCCATTAGTACAATTTATGAATTGATATAGCAATAAAGTTTTGTACAACATATTATTTTGCCTGCTTTGATGGGGACTCTGTGTGTATTATATAGACTTTGCTGTGCTTTCACCCCAAAATTTGTTCTTCCTAAAGCCTTATTTTGGGCGTTTTAAAATTTTTCGGTGGCCATTTTGACAAAATAAGCCATAAGTAATACCCCCCTATAGGTTGCACTTTGGCACATGTTTTCTTGTTCTTTTTTGACTCTGAAGCTATCTAGACTGTGGCTACTTTCCACACCACAAATGCACCGGGACGTTATTTCATGACATGTTGCTCCTGCTCCCTCACGATTAGATCATATCGCAGCTGACAGAAGTACCCGAGTGATGGGTAACCATGAATGTCGCAAGGAGCATATTTTCAACTACTCTGTTCCTCAGGCCTCCACTCAGGCCCGTCGTGTGGGGTGGAACCCCCCCCCCCAGGGATCCATCAAAAGAGAGAAAAGAAAAAGGGAAGAGAAAGAGAAGGCAAAAGAGAAAAGAAAAGAAATCGGGAAAGCGAAAGAAACGAGAAGAGAAAGGGGAAGTAAGAATGAAAAAAGGGAGAACGACCATCAGACCATGAGATTGAACTCAGACTTACATAAATCCAAATATACACAATTCTTGGCTTCCCCTCAATAGCAATTAGTTTTGTTCCAAGCCTAACCAACGATAATCATGAATTGTTAATGTGCCAACAGTACATGTGATCAAAGGTGTAAAATAACACGAGGGGAGCCATGGGCCATTCCCCAAGTTGGGTCTACCAGTATAAGGGTAATTTTCAGTCAGGGAGCTGAGGTGGTCAAGAAAAAAATTGTAGGATCGGATTCCCTACCCTCAGCACCATAAACTTATAGGTCTACTGGCTGTCCATTTGAATTAATTATACTATACGTAACCCTTCAAAAATACCTATCTTAATAGCTAAAATCCAAGAGCTTCCGGGCTCCGCCCCTGGACTCCGGCATGGGCTCTGCTTCATGTACCGCATCCGATAAAGACATTGGCGCTAGCTATATGTGTATATTTTCCCTCTTGCGGCGTACAAACTATCTACTTCCCGTCTCAGTGCAAAGGATAGAAACCATCTTTATACTTTCGGGTCCTTACTTTGAATTGGTTACTATTTACCCCTCAAACATGGTCATTTTGAATGTTCTGAATTCTGTTATGACGTCCTCGTAGACGTCTAAGGTCCGAAATACCTTTCAAAAACACACTACATGAGCCTTGTGCACAAATGACTTAAATTATATATAATAAACTTTTAATGATCTTTATTGATTGGTTCAAGAATTTTGGTATGTCCAAACAAAATTACATATAAAATTTAGAGCGATCGCACTGAAAAAAAACAGCTATGGATTTTGGGTGGGGTTTTAAAGTTAGCCTTTAAAAAATAATTGGTTGTGTGAATATAAATATGATTGCAAGGTCAATGCACAGTGCCGATCATTCACAGATCCACTATCTCCCTGTTAAACTCCAAATTAAAGACATTAGTAACAATATTATGAATTGATATAGCAATAAAGGTTTTTGTAACAACAATATTATTTTGCCTGCTTTGATGGGACCTCGGTGTGTATTATATATATAGACCTTTGCTGTGCTTTTACACTCACCACCAAAAATTTGTTCATGCATTCTAGCCTATTTTGGGCGGGTTAAAATTTTTTCGGGTGGCCATTTTGAAAATAGCCTATAAAGTATACCCCCTATAGGGTTTCAATTTTGGCAACATGTTTTTTTGTCTTGTTCTTTTTTACCTCCTGGAAGTATCTAAGACATTTGGCTTTACTTTCCCACCCAAAATGCACACGGGGGACTTTATTTTCATTCATGACATGTTTGCTCCCTCACGATTAGATCATATCGCACTGACAGAAGTACCCGAGTGATGGTTACCATGAAATGTCCAAGCCGCATATTTTCAACTACTTCTGTTCCTCAGAGGGCCATCCACTTCAGGCCCGTCGGTGGTGGTGTGTGGAACCCCCCTCCAGGGTATCCTCAAAAGAGAAGAAAGAAAAAGGTCAAGAGAAAGAGAAGGAAAAGGAGAAAAGAAAAGAAAGAGGTAAAAGAGAAGAGAAAAGAAAAGAGAGAAAGGTTGAGTAAGAATGAAAACAAAAGGAGAACGACATCAGAAACGCCTGAGATTGAACTCAGACTTACATAAATCCAACTATCACAAATATTTGGGCTTCCCCTCAAGCCAATTAGTTTTTGTTCCAAGCCTAACCAACTGTAATAATGAATTGTTATGTGCCCACATACTTGTGATCAAATGGTTTAAAATAACACGAGGGGAGCCATGGTCCATTCCCCAAGTTTGGTATTCTAACCAGTATAAGGGGTAATTTTCAGTCAGGGAGCTGACGTGGTCAAAGAAAAAAATTGGTAGGATCGATTCCCTAGCCCCCAGCACCATAAACTTATTGGTCTACTGGCTGTCATTTGAATTATTACTTATACTTAACCCTTTCAAAATAACCTTTCTTTAATAGCTAAAATCCACGAGGCTTTCCCGGGGGCTCCGCCCCCTGGAACTCCGGCAAGGGCTCTGATATGCATGCACCGCAAATCCGATAAAGAATTGGCGCTAGCTATAATTGTATAGTTCCCCCCTGCTGTCGGTACAAACTTTAACTGCCCTTATCAGTGAGCAAAGTTAAAAACCAGTCCTTTTCTTTTGAATTGGGTTACCATTTACCCCTCAAAAAGTGGTATCTTGAAGGTCTGAATATCTTGAACTCCAAGAGCTTCCGGGGGCTATGCCCCCTGGACCCCCAGAGGGTCTTGCTGCCCTGCAACCACAAAACACATTGGCGCCTCGCTATTATTCATTCCTCTTGCAGAACAAAGCTTATATACTGCCCGTCTCAGTGAGCAAAAGTTGAAAAACCAGTCTTTACTCTGGTCCTTTACTTTGAATTGGTACTATTTAACCCCTCAAACAGTGGTCATTTTTGAGGTTCGGAATAAGCTTAAAACCAACAACCTTCCGGGGGCTCCGCCCGCCTGGACCCCGTCAGGGCCTTGTCTGCCCCTGCACGCTTCCCGCCAGGGGCCCTAAAGCAAGCGGACCCTAGTACCTCCACCCTTCAGGGCTTTCTGGTTTGCGCCCATTTGTGTCAAGGGGCACTTGCGGTGTGCAGTTCAACGATCAAGAAAAAATGGTCGTAAGAGCATCTACTTAGGGGGACAATTTTTCAACTACCCTTAAGTGGGCCGGAACCGTGCACCGGTTAGTTGTAGAGGTTTTATTCGCTCACCCTCTTCCAAGGACTCTTACTATGGCAAGCAATACATTTCTTCTTTCTACATTTCTTCACTCACTTTAACAACCCCCCACCCTACAAATGTCTAGCGGACGGCCCTGCTTCCACTGTAGGCCCTCAAGGTTCATACAAATGTATACTCAACCAGTCGGTGACATTATTCGGAATCTGATGTTAACCTCACTCATATGCTGATGATACTCAAGAGCTTTTTTGTGGTGTTAATACAAAGATTTTTCCAGGCGGATTGTGAGCAGGCAAATACTTTCATTCAATTCAAAAGCGTATATCTGATATAAACAGCCTGGATATTCAAATCACACGCTGCAGATGAAATCAAGACAAGACAGAATTTATTGTCTTGCCACGCCCTAATGTCTGAGAAATCTGCCTCCATCACCGTTAGAATTCTGGGTGACACCTCTATTCCTGCATCTGTGTGTGTAAAGACCCTGGGTTTTTTTTGATTCCAAACCTGAGGAATGTCCATCACATTTTAGCTAATCTGTAAGAGTGTAAACTACCATATTCGTTAATTTATGGCGGTATCCGTAGTTTGTTATCACTTTTGATGCTTGCACATGTTTGTAGTAATAAACGGTCTTTTGGTCTTGTCGCGCATTGACTAGGCCAAGTCATTACTGTAATTGTGCCACTGAAATAGATCTCAAAAGGCTCCAGCGCTTACAAATAAAGCTGCGCGCATGGTTCGCATGTGGCCGTGACCAGAGCTCGTCAAAAGTTTTGATCACAAGTTTTCTAATATGCCATCAGTTAACAGATTTAGCAAGGCTGGACACATGTTTAGACATTGACATTTGGCTGTCAAAAATTACGCCCAAATTGCCAACATTATCAGATGGGCAGATAGTAACAGCATCCAGCTGAAGCTGTGCATCATGAAGAAGTTTCATGTGGTTGACTGATGAAGCTATAAAAATCAGTTTTGTCAGGATTTAATTTCAGTTTATTTTGAATCATCCACTGGTTAACATCAGCGACGCAACGTGAGAGTTTGAACAGTGCACACGCAGTGTCTCCTGGAATTATGGGATCGACATCCAGATACACCTGGATGTCATCAGCATCAGTGTGGTATATCACACCGTGGTGACGGAGGATATGACCAATAGTATGTGTGTGTAAAACACAAAACCCAAGGGCCCAATTACAGACCCTTGAGGTAGACCATATTCCATATGTATATTGTCAGAGTATTTACCGCAGACAGAAATACGGCAGGATCTATCCTTAAGGTAGGATGAGAACCAGTCACGCACAGATCCTCTGAAGCCGAACTCATGGTCTATTCGGCTCAACAATATATCAGTGTCCACAGTATCAAACGCTGCGGAAAGATCTAACATAATTAGGAAAATGGCCTTCTGATTATCAATAGCATGTTTGAAATCACTATGAACATAGGCTAGCGCAGTCTCAGTACTGTGCAGTGCTTTATACAGACTGCAATGGTTCTGAAAGTTCATGGTTGTTAATTAACATGATCAAGTATCACATTTCTCAATTTAGAAATTAGAGGCAAGTTAGCAACAGGTCTATAATTGCTCAACATATTCTTATCAAGCGAAGGTTTTTCAACACAGGTGTAATTACTGCTTGACGAAGTTTGCCTGGAAAAGAACCTGCAGATAAAGACATATTTACTATGCGTGTTAGACAGGGTAATAGTTCAGAAATATGTTGTTTAAATAGCCATGTTGGCATTACTTTGGATTCATCCTTTATTAGCTGTAGATGATGTGACCTATGATGTCACTTGTTGACATTCAGGACGCCGTCTGTTGTTTTCTGGCAGGCAAAATATTAAAAAAGTTCAATGACAGACCACATAAAATCTGGTCATAAATTACTTGCAGTACCTTTCTTGTTCTAAATCGGTCACAATATACATTTGGTAGCAATTAGCAAAACATGATTAAAAAAGTTAGAGCAAAACAAAGTATAGGAGCTTCTTCTTGCCAGTTGTTTAGACTTTCTCTCTAAAAATCAACGGGGGGGGGGGGCACAAACATAAACAAAATGTCATATCATCTATCCTGGTGAGTGCGGTTTTTTTTTTTGCATGAAAAGGAGCGTAAAATGTCAATTGACAAATACACTAATCGTTTTGCACCAGAAACGGTGTTTTAGTAGGCCCCAAAATAGAAGTGAAAGCTTTGATCTGTAATAACAGAACGTTTAATAATGTATTTACACTGTACTTAAAGTGCGTGTTTCCGATCGTCTTTGGACCCTATGATTTACCCGGTAGTAGCGATTTTTGTCGTCCTGAAATTTTAGCCCTCAAATCCATTTTATTCCTAAGATATAAACAAAATAAACCGTTTTAATCGTTAACCATCAAAATAGCACAGTATTGAATAGGGCTTTGCAATATGCATTATTGCTTCTACCATCAAGTCGCAAGTTTGTTTCCCACGATACTTGATGGGGCGCATGTGCAAGTGCCAGGTTAGGCCCATGAAAGTCAATTCCGAGTTTATCGTTACTTTTTTTTTCTGACTGATGAGGTGACTTTTTCATTTTTCATTATTTAATCAGATTTCATTATTGACATAAAATGTGTACGAAATGGAAATAAATGCGCCGAAGAAACTTTCTCGAAAGTTAGGGCCGCAGAAACAAAGCCTGGTTTTGCTTCAAAGTTATCAAAATATGTTTTACAAACAAAAATAGGTTTCCAATTGCTAAAACTGATGAAATCGACGATATTTTGAAAATAATTATTTCGGCAATCTTGAAATTTTGACGCAGGTATTTCTAGTCTCCAAAAAGCGATGCGGGCGGGTAACGATAAACTTAGAATCGCCTTCCATGCGCTTTATCATATCAAGTAGAGAACACAATAGACATAAATCGGAATAAGCACCTTTAATAGTGTATCTAGCCATCTACATCTTGGGCTTTTTAAAAATCGGTACCAACATATCCCTTCCGAATAAACCATACCCTCGATAATATGCATGAACTGACACGAATTTAAAAAAATCCTACTACAGTTAACCTGAACATTTCAGATATTTCTGCATGCGACTCATGTGTATAATGTTCTGTATGCGACATCAAGAGATTAGTGTACTGAAATACTTCGGGAACGCGAATGCCTGACCTCTGCTCCAATTCACACACTATTCAGAACAGGATGATTGTATGGCACGTACGCCACGCGCGAGTTTACATCCAACACATCGAGTTTACATCGTCGCAGCTCAAGTTTATAACGCCAACACGAATTTACAACGCTAAACCGCGAGTTTTCAGGGCTAGCTCGCGTTTACAGCACACAGCACCGCAACCCGAGCTTACAGTACTTCTCGAGAATTTGAAACTGGAAATATTATCTGAAAATTATTACAGCTTCCCCAGAAGCACCACGTACAACCCCAGTTCTTCCTGTTTACTGATTATCTGTGCTTTCGAAATTTTATTTCATTTTCACTTGATTCTTTGTCTCATTTTGGTTTTCATTTTTAAAAAAAATCAAACACGTATTTGACATTATTAGTCATGCCCTGTTGGTTCACTCGATACGAAAAGATACTTGTGGTTGAGTACCATGTCACATGAGACCGTAGGCCGAATGTGATATGGGTTGGCTTTGCTTTGGGGAGGTTCCGTAATCTGACCCATCTGACACACTTTTTATTCTGACGCAATTATGAATTCGGAAATCCTTCACGGAAATAAAGCACAAGTTTATTCCGTTAAGGTTTCTGAGTTCATAAGTGTGTCAGATGGGCCGGTTACGGAAACTTCAGGAACTTAGAAATGCAGAACACTGACGCACTTCTTCAATCTAAATGGGATAAGATTCTACAGACAGCCTCTGCTCAACGTCGTGATACCGCCATCAAGGTGGCTCGGAAAAACATTGGGTTCATATCTAACTCCATCCAGAAACTTGAGGGCGAAACATTATAATGAGACCAACAATCCTTCGCAATATCGTTCCTATATGAACCAAAGTAATGACAGGGTAAAGAAAGAAAGAAGTAGACTATGTAATGTAAAAAAAAAACAAAAACTTTACAGGTTTTTTGTTGTGACTTAACAAAATTGGTAATGTATCTGACCTAACTATTCCTATAACACAGATTGTGTTTAGGGCTTTATAGTACATGTGGAACTGTATTTTTGGGAAAAATTTCATTATACAATCTTGCAACTAAGGTTTTTCTAAATCAAAATTGTATGAGGATTCCAAAAATCCTGGGTGTCATTTTTAAAAATGTGTTCTTGGATGTTCTTTAAGTGGGCAAGGTTTATACAGGGGTCAAAATATAAAAAGGGGCGAAATGTGTTTTAAAGTATACCATCATGTTCAGTACCTTTTCAAGGATTACAGAAAAGTACAGGTTGCCCTATCCGAGGGTTATAGTACAAGAGTTACAAGCCAAAACAGGTTCAAGATCACAATGGGGGTAAATGTTCAGATTCCTGCAGTTTGTTTTAAAAATGGTGCCAAATTCAAATTGTTCGTCTTGCTGTACAGAAGCCGAAAATATACAGGTCGCATTGTCAATGACGTTTTGATGATAATTAAGAGAGCAAATATGGTCGTGCTCCACAGGGTCTATGGGAGATCACTAGTCATATCTGTGAAAGTCTCACTTTGAAAGGTGAAGCACAGAATCTATACACATTTTCTTATTTAGTGTGACTCAATGAACAATTTAAAACCAATTTCAACAAAATCGGACCATTCTACAAATAATGACCTTTCACTGTCTTGAGCCTATTGTACTAAAACAATAGGTCGTAAATATGGCAAACTATACCTTTTTAGAAACCTTATGAGCAACCGAACAGAATGGTATATATTTTAAAACAATTTAAACACTTTTTTGTTTACCCCTGTACAAATTCTTCCTCCTTATAAAACACCCAAGAACACATTAAATGACACCCATAATTTTAAGATTCTCCATGAAATTATGTATTCGAAAAACATTGGTGTCAAAATTGTATATGAAAAAAAAACATCAATTACGTTTCCCCATGTACTATTACTGACAGCAATGTATTGTCCGATTTTAATATGATGGGTAATAGGATCAATGATCCAGAACTTACTGAAAGACCTTGAAAGCTTATCTCTGTTCCCTCTGTTGTTGTTGACATTAGCAACAGCTTACAATTGAGTCATGACAACACCAGTACTCCTTGTGCGGACCATACCAATGGTTCACACCAAGGGGGTGAAACGCATTCAAAACCAGTCGTCCGTGCTGGGCGCTGACATTTTGAATATTGCACGGAATAATTATCAGTTTGGGTGCTTGTATACACACATAATGTCAATTCGATACAAACAATCCGCCAAAATATCAGTTGTTGGATGTTGGGTGCTATTGGGTGGTTAAATTTTGGCCACACAACGAATGAAATGACACATCAGTCGTCTTGATTTAAATAAACCGCCTCAATGAATACATCTTTTCACCTAAGCGCGCATTGCATTATGAGAAAAAAGAGTATCTGAGCACAATGATCCAGGTACACTATTATTACACCTGGCCACCTCTAACACATACATTAATTTGTATCACTACCGATTAGTGTATATGCAAAGCGGCACCCACAGTATGTGGAAGAAGCGGAGGCAGCCATTCCTTTCTATTGTTGGTACTCTAGGTTTTCTTTGTGGTCGGCAAAACATGCGAGACGGTGAATTTCTAAAGATTACGTAACGTTTTGCCTCTCTATCTATATAGAACCTCTTTGGTTCACACATTTATCCAGATGATCAGGTTATTGATTGCGATCCCTCTGTCTTTTGTCTCTTTGTCACCTGTTAATGATCATAATTTACTGATAATGGAGATACCTCCTCTGACTCTAACCCTTCTCATGTCTCAAATGTATATGATGTTCGGATTACCGATCCTCAAAATTGTTGTAAGAGGTACCCCTCAATATGAACTCCTCAGTCGATAGCCAATCGAATATCGAGACATCCAATAGGATCTGCTGTTATCAATGCTTCCATGTTTTCCTCAAGCATTCCCTAAACATCTTCAAGTTTAAAATTCAAACATATTTACACAATGGTTGCTGATTATATTGTTAATTTTCAGCAGAGCGAAAATAACATAGGACGTGGAAGGTTTTCATTGGGAGATACTTGACGGACAGGATGCTGTATCATCTGAGACTGAGCAGTGCGGGGTTAAAAAGGGGCTTAGATTGCAGTCAATAGGTTGCAATGTTGAAACTGGTGAATGGACTGAACTCTTAGTTCATAGGCAGAAGGGTCTTCACTATCTAAGAAGGGTACACAATTATTTTGTTACTAGTGTGTAGACAACCCATGGGGATATATCAAAACGCATGCTAGAAAATTCAGATGAGTAGGTATGTCCAGCTAGGGGTCAGTAAAGGTCATCTGGGGTGGTCATATACAGGGTGACCCAATAAAAACTTTACCCAAAATGAAAGTGATATTTTTCCACTTTTTGTAATTTGATATCTGTGGATTTTATTTTATTATATAGAACCTCGGAGAAACTGGCGAGCACAGAACTAAATAAAGACGAAAAATACACGGTCTCGAACCCGGACCTCTCGCTTTCTTGGCGTGAGAAATACCACTGGGCCAGATATCACCATTTTTTTTACTAAAACAAAGATGAAGATCATCATAGAGCTGACGGTCCCTTTGGAGAAGAATCTATGTAATGCATATGCTAGAAAGAAGTGCAAATACCAGATCTATAGTGGGTGACTGTGAAAACAGAATGGTCGACATACTACTTTCCAATAGAAGTAGGAATACATCACCCAACAAATACCTGACATCCTTGGGTATTCCTCAAGGAAAGAGAAAGGCTATAACTAATACAGCAGTCAAAATTGCACTCAGAGCAAGCTATGTCATCTGGCTCAGCAGAAGCTCAAAGGCATTCAGACAAATAGAACTACAAGCAACTCCAGCAATATGCTCTTAGGGAAATGAAATGGTTGAGCGCTCATAAAACCAGGTTTAACCCGTCAAAGTCTGATCCAAAGTCCAGAGACCTCAGAACACATTAATCTAGACCAAGAGATACTGCATGGTGACTGTTTCCCTTCCAGCTCCTTCCGCAGAAAGATATACCAGAAGTGCTTATCTAACGGATAAAATGTGCTGGTGTTCTACCATATGAACAATTCCCTTGCCTTGATGAATATCAAAGAAACTTGAATGGAGTGGAGTTTCTTTAATACATGGGATCCACGAATACCTTAGAGGTCATGTGAAGTCGGCGGGGCCATAATCACCTCGTGATTTCGCTTTCTGCTTGTTAACACATAACAACATATTAAACATCTAAATATTCCATAGAGACTTACTCCCGCATTGGTACTTGTCCTTGGCTTACAAGGTTTATCATATTATAATTATGAATAAAAATAATCCCCGGATTGTTTTGGTTTGAAACTAACCATTAAAACACAATCTAAAACACCTTCAGAAATGTATTGTCTGTTACACTGCCAATTCGAACAGGCATAGATTAATCAAAATCTTAAACCATCATGATGGTTAAGGATTAGATATTATTAATTCAATATTGCACCTTGCCCTTACTCACCATACCTTGTTGAACTCGATATCAACTTAGCTTAACTCACCACAACTTGTCCTAACTCGCCGTCACCTTGTCGCAACTCGCCACCATGCACCTCGTTGTAACTCACTGTCACCTCTTCGCGACTAATCGCCATCGCGCCACCTTGTTGCAATTCACTGCCACCTTTTTCTTGTAATCCACTGCCACCGCACATTGGCAAATCTGAACTCTATAATCACCTGCAAATGAGCCCCGGGAAATGAGCTCGCCCATTTCCCAGTTCCCTATTTAGCCATGTGGTTTTAATATCCCGCAAGCCCTTCTAATTCTGTGAGCATGCAGGCACGTTAGCTATGTTATTACTTGGGAATAGGAATAGACTGGCATAGACGAGACAAGTTTTGCGTAATTGAAGCATTTTTGTAATTTTTTACCACTATATGAGCTAAATTTGACCTTTTACCACTTTAACCGTGAGTCGATGATATCACAAACTATCCAGTTTTGAATTCTTGCAATCATTTTCCTCGCAACCAATGTTGATCAGATTAATGTCATCCCTGGGCTTGTCAATTCCCACAACATGGAACTATTTATCGTGAGCGAGAAAAGTAGGGTAAAGGGTAAAGTTTTTCCCGCAAATTGACACACATGCCCCTGAAAGCAAATATTAGTTTAGCGAATTATATGCAATATACATGTATATTCTTATTACCAAACGGTATTTCGGTAATAAGAATATATGTTCTTATTACCAAAAAAAGTTTGCTTCCGTTGTTCGTGAAATAAAAGTTCCCACACATTGTTTACTCTATATATATTAATTCCATGGAAAGGCTTCCAATCTTCCTCCCCTATCTAAGTGCAGTGACATTGCTGTCCTGTGCCATCTCTTCAAGATTCTTAGTCACCTTTGCTCTTCTCCTAATCCCTTCAAGTCTCACCCTAGACGCACCCTTCGCAACCTCCATAGCCTCTCTCTTGATCCACATTTCCGCAGGCTCTCGCTTTCCAAAAGGTCTTTTTATGCATTTGCTCCCACACTATGGAACTACCTGCCCGAGGATGTTGTCGAGTGCACCTCCCTAAAAGCCTTCAAAACCGCTGTTTGCCTCCACATCTTGAAGATAGGTCCTAGATTTATTTTTCTCCATTCGTCTGGTCCATTTTTGTTCGCTTTTCCATCCGTTATGTCTTTTAATTTTTGGTTTTAGGGCTGCCCTCTTATTTTTGTGTGTTTTAATGGGCATCCCTTTAATTTAGTGCTTTGTCACTAATGGGTTTGTCCTGGCTATATAGCAAATTGTTATAAATAAATAAATAAATAAATAAAGTTCATGACATAAGTTGTTTTCCTAAACATACAAACGAACATACAAATAGACATTACATTTTAGACCAAGAAGTATTAATTCACGTAGGGAAATCATTATATTATTGTACATGTATTTATACACGTATTTTATGGTAATGTTTTTTAAAACCTATGTTCAACGAATTTCTCCAAACATGCTACTTTCCATGAAAAGGCCTGAAATTTGCGTTGATAGATGAATATATTTTTAAAATAATTTTATAGTACTTTTCAATTTCTTTTCTAGGGAAATAAATATAGCATTCTTAGTTTTGCATCTCCTTCAGGAAATGTGAAACTTTGTCATTAAAATGATTAGTTTTATTGTACTGTTATGACGTCTCGTAGACGTCTAAGGTCAGAAATACCTTTCAAACACAAATAAATGAGCCTTGTGCACAAATGATCTAAATTATATATAATAAACAGTTTTAATGATCTTTACTTGATAAAAAAAAAAAAAAAAAAAACCATCCGTTATGTCTTTTAATTTTTGGTTTTAGGGCTGCCCTCTTATTTTTGTGTGTTTTAATGGGCATCCCTTTAATTTAGTGCTTTGTCACTATTGGGTTTGTCCTGGCTATATAGCAAATTGTTATAAATAAATAAATAAATAAATAAAGTTCATGACATAAGTTGTTTTCCTAAACATACAAACGAACATACAAATAGACATTACATTTTAGACCAAGAAGTATTAATTCACGTAGGGAAATCATTATATTATTGTACATGTATTTATACACGTATTTTATGGTAATGTTTTTTAAAACCTATGTTCAACGAATTTCTCCAAACATGCTACTTTCCATGAAAAGGCCTGAAATTTGCGTTGATAGATGAATATATTTTTAAAATAATTTTATAGTACTTTTCAATTTCTTTTCTAGGGAAATAAATATAGCATTCTTAGTTTTGCATCTCCTTCAGGAAATGTGAAACTTTGTCATTAAAATGATTAGTTTTATTGTACTGTTATGACGTCTCGTAGACGTCTAAGGTCAGAAATACCTTTCAAACACAAATAAATGAGCCTTGTGCACAAATGATCTAAATTATATATAATAAACAGTTTTAATGATCTTTACTTGATAAAAAAAAAAAAAAAAAAAACCATCCGTTATGTCTTTTAATTTTTGGTTTTAGGGCTGCCCTCTTATTTTTGTGTGTTTTAATGGGCATCCCTTTAATTTAGTGCTTTGTCACTATTGGGTTTGTCCTGGCTATATAGCAAATTGTTATAAATAAATAAAGTTCACGACATAAGTTGTTTTCCCAAACATACAAACGAACATACAGATAGACATTACATTTTAGACCAAGAAGTATTAATTCACGTAGGGAAATCATTATATTATTGTACAGAGTGTCCCAAAATAAATGCAATCCTCGCAGTTGGTGCTATAATTTCAAAATTACTGAGAATTATTCAAATTTTATAACATATTCCGATTGAGGAACTTGTTTCGTACATCCTGTCCAATTTTTGTCTGATAGGGTTCACTAGTTTTGAAAACAAAGGCTATTATGTAACCCACTGTCAAATTACCCCATTCCAAGTTTGCAGTAGATCGTTGAAGCAGGTTCACCTTGAAAAGTTGAATAAAATGTCTTAACTACAAAAATCTCCTGGTACTAATCATGTCTTTTTTTTAATACAATGTACTAAAATATTTGTCGTTATTGTATTATCCACGGTCTGTTATCGTCTTTGCAGTATTTTCCTCTACTCATATTGAGAATAGTAACTTATCGACTTCTTCAGTGTGTCTTACAAATCCGCGTGAATATTGCAAATTGCAATGAAGGGATTAAATACCAAATGAATGGAAATGGTATGAATGGATGTTGACGACCATATGATATAATATAATACGGACCATTTGATAGACACAACAACCAACACAAATAAACCACTGAAAACCAAACTTGAGTTACATCAAATACAATGTCAGTTGTCATTGTATACAGAGACCATTTCCCTTATTTGTCAAAGACATGTGTCTTCTTACTTTAAGTTTTAATAGTAAAATAATTTAGTTTACAAAGTTATACTGGATTAAATGAACCAAACTTAAGTAGTAAGGATAAGAAAGCGACGGAGAACAAACAAAACCCAGACACCTGAGTACTTTACAGCAGCATTGATTGGGTCTCACCAGTCAACACTTGGAACGGGATTATTTTTTAAATGTGGCTTACTTACGTAATCGCCTTTGGTTCTAAAAACAGTTGGAGCAAATCGATGAAAATGTGAAAACAGTATGTTGAGAAAAGGATAAGCCGTACAGATATCTCGCAACATGTCAAAACATTTTAAAAATAACATTTGAAAATTATAAGCCCAACCATGAAATTATTCACGCGGGATTTGTCGGCAAGACCCACTGGAATAAATTTTGGCCAAGTTCGCCTTAGTTACTATTCTAAATATGAGGAGAACAACAATAATGTACAGACAAGGGTAAAAGCCAGCAGTGGATATAATAAACAATAACGACAAATATTTTAGTAATTTATTTTTTAAAAAAACAGACAGGTTATTACCAAGAGATTTTTGTAGTTGAAGCACATTTATTCCACTGGTCAAGGTGAACCTGTTTTAAAGATCTAAGGCAAACTTGGAATGCGGTAATTTGACAGCGGGTTAATAATAGCCGTTGTTTTTAAAAAACTAGTGAACCGTATCAAACAAAAATTGGACAGGATGTACGAAACCAAGTTCGTCATCAGGAATATGTTATAAAATTTGACTAATTTCAGCATTTTGAAAGTATAGCACGGACTGCGAAGATGGTGATTTATTTGGGGGACACCCGGTATTTATAAACGTATTTATGTAATGTTTTTTGAAAAACCTAGTTCAACGAATTTCTCCATGAAAAGGCTGAACTTTGCGTTGATAGATGAATATATATTTTCAAATATTTATAGTACTTTGCAATTTCTTTCTGAGGGAAATTAAAATAGCATTCTTAGTTTTGCATCTCTTCAGGAAATGTGGAAACTTTGTCATTTAAAATGATTAGTTTTATGCCGTTTCTTTAGAGCAGGAGCAGCAGATCATAGGGAACCTCATTGTCAATGCTAGGTAGGTCAGCGTACTCTCAAATTGTGGTTATCACTTTTTCCATTAGGGGCCAAGTTTAAAGTTTTTACCAAAGGAATCAAACTTTAAAATGCTCAAATCCAGTAAAGTGTGCCATATTGTCCATCTGGTCTAAGGAATTCCCAAAATGTTAGTTTGTACCATCTACGATCATTGGTTTGGAGTATGGGGCCAAAATGATCTACATGTAAGGAAAAGGTCAATCTCAATTTAAATTTAAAAAAAGATTATATTTTGAAATACTTGCAAATATTGCCGGAAGAAAAGAGACTTCACAAAGTCTAGTTTGTATATATTAATGTTTACTTACGAGGGTAAAGAAGGTCAACGCCAATTGGATGTTGTTGACATATGACCTATTTTTGTCGCATAACGGGATAACTATGCATTGCAAAGGCTACAAACTATTCCTTATTTTGACACATTAAGCAATATTAGCACATTTTTTGAAGAGCGCCCCCAATTTTTCAAAAAAATTAGATTTTTACATGGTTGCATTGGTAACTGGCTAGTAAACTCTACCTGTGAATGGTTAAGCTCTATAATGTCTATGTGTCGCAAACGAAGGAATTTTGTAACTAGAATAATTAATAAGGGGATCCCCGATAATAATTCAACGGCTGCTGGAAACGGCCTTGCAATATGAAATAGCCGGGAAATAGCGCCATGTACATATCTACGCTCATCTATTAGTTGTTTTATTGGTTCAGGCAAGTCAAGTTAGAGGTAATTTTCTTGAGTTGGCACTATTTCATCATGGACGGACATAAACTTAGCATTTCCAGCTCTGCCGTTAAGTACAATCTAGGATCACAATTCTAATTACAAAAATCGCTCATTTTGTGATAAATACACATTTTTGAGCATTCTCGTTCGCAGGTGTAGTTTTCTAGACAATTACCAACATAGCTGTGCAAAAATATCAAAATTTGAATTGGAGGCGATCTTCAAAAAATGTGCTAATATTGCTTTAAGCTATAGATGAACAACTTCTTTCAATTTTTATCAAAATTGGAACAACTCTGATTTTGACCCCTGTACAAATGGAAATTGACCTTTATTTTACCATTTTAGCCATTTTTCCCCTATGACTCCAAAACCAATGGTCATAGATAGTACAAACTATAATTTCATCATGACCTTTAATATCTCTTCATAATGATCCCTCTAATTGTTAAAGTTGGTGTGGCTGACTTTTTTCTGATGCATATTTAATGGTTTCTCTCCTAAATTTCATGAGTAAAACTTCTAGAAAGAACTGGTCATTTGATCGTGAACTCAATTTCATTTGGTGGAATTTGGTAAATTGGTAAAGGGTAGAGTTAGGTCATGGGACTTTCATTGGGAGAGTCAATTAGTCAATTATGAGCTGTGACCGGTTGGCCAAATTAATTATAATTTTACGGCAAATTTTCCAACTATATTTTCCAGTACTGTAGGTCCTGCACCCCGCATACACGAACGGTCCATTTACGTTTCTGAGATTCTATAACTGTTACAAGTACACATTACTCTCACTTCGATATGTCTATCTCAATATATGCTATAAATAAATCTTTCCTGGCTCATTAAACAGAACTTGAAATGTCTATTACCTATCATCACCAGGATAGTAAACAGTTGTCTTTTGACAGGCATATTTCCACACACTATTCTATCATTATCCATGTACTTAAGAAGATATCTTTGTTTGGATCATGATTTTCTTAAGAGCTACAGACCAGTTGCCAATATCAAATTCGTGCCAAACTGATTGAGAAGGCAGCATCACGTCAGGTAATACAGCATGTTGTCGATCATGATTTTGGTGAGCCATTGCAATCTGCATAAAAAATCTCACCATTCCACTTGAGAAGCTTTCTCCAGGTGAGAAATTACATCCTTCATCCTTGGATGCTAATAAGGCTGTCTTGCTTGTTTATTGTGACTTGAGTACTGCCTTCGATACAATTGACCATGAAATTTGATTAAAAGGATTGAAACCAGTTTTGGTATCACAGAAAATACTCTTGCCTGGTTTAGATCATATCTCATGCCAGAAGGATACGATGATGGTTAAATATGAAATGTCCAAGAGCATATTTTTAACTCTCTGTTCCTCAGGGCTCCATTGTGGCCCGCAGGTTTCATTATGTATTACTCATTCAGTCGGTGACGTTATTAGGGATCATGATGTTATGCACTCGTATGATGATGATACTCAGTTTTCTGGTGAGTTTAGTCCAAGATTCCAGGTGATTGGGAGAATAATGATCTTCAAAAATGTAAAGCTGTATATCAGAAATAAACACCTGGATGGGGGGGGGTGGGGGGGGGGGAGGAAAAGAAAGGGGGGATTTTTGCCAACGCAAAAGATAATAAACAGGTAGAGTATTGAACAATTAATCAGTTATTAGTGACCACTTTTCGTGAAGCTCTATCTTGCACCAGGCACTCCAAAAAACCCCAGCTTTTTTTACTAGTGACAATGTACCGACGGAACATTATGTACCGACAAAACATCTCCGTCGGGGGGGGGGGGCAAGTGCCCCCTGCCCACCTGGCTACGCCATTGATAACATGTACAGATGAATCAAGAAAGAAAATTTATTGGCTTTTCCACGGCCCTGTTTTGAAAAATCGTGCCTCCAAGATCTTAATGACACCTTTGTTCCTGCATCTGTCTGTGTAAAGAAACCTTGGGTTATGTTGATTCCACCATGATGTATGTCAATCAGATTGGAGCTATCTGTAAAGTGTAAATTCCATATCGTAATTTATTGGTATCGTAGGTTAACACTTTGATGCTTGGAACCATGCTTACGATCTTTCATCTTGTCCCGCATTGACTACGCCAATTCATTATATCTGGTGCCAATGTGCATAGATTCTCAAAGCCCAGCGCTTGCAAAATAAAGTGCGCGCTTTTGTGTTCCACGCGGTCGTGATCAGGACATTATGAGTTTACAATATGACTATCCACAATGACACAGTTCAGTGGGTTGTACTTGTAACATCATTGACATGACTGACCTTGTGTGATCTGCGGGATCACATATCATGCCCAAAACCCCAGGGGGTGTATTTCTAAATACCCTGGTGAATGGAAGCTTCTGAACTCTGCCAAGGGAACTGAGATTTTACTAGACTCATATTGAGAGTTCGTCACACCTTTTGACCACTCTCACTATGAGCTGTAAATCTCAATTCCCTTGGCACAGTTCAGTACCTTCCATTCAACCAGTGTATTTGGAAAATACACCCCCTGGTTTTGGGTATGATATATGATACCAAGATCACAAAAGGTCAGTTCATGTCAAGGTATTACAAGTAAAACACTGACTGTGTCCTGTGGATGAGCATATGGGAACTCATAGGTCTCATTGGTTGCCGGTTAGGACTATGGGGTGGACCAATAACCAACTGTACTTACAAATTCTGTTGTCCCCATCGAGGGGCTAAGGGAAAAACCAAGTGTTAATTCAGAATAAATTAGTACAATCACATAACTGTCTGTTCCCGCACATAAAACTGCACTTTTTCTTAAAAATAAATAAAAATGTCACACAATTTTTTTTCCCAATATTTAGAGACAATGGCTAGTATCGCACGTCCGCAAACCATGAGCTAAGGATATTTACAATGGGCCGAGATGTGGGGCATTGTTATAGCAGGTGTTTACCCCCTCCACGATTCGGGTGAGTGACAAATACCCGTCCCGTCCTCTCACAATAATAACCAGTGGACATATAATATAGGTCGGTGACAATAAATTTCTCTGAAAACGCGGTAAATTGAATAGAGAAGTTAAGCAATAAGCTACGGATTTTGGTTCTGCACAAAGTGGTTAGGTCAAAGCGTGCCCAGCAACATTCTCTCATGATGTTTCTTCGCCTTTCTTCCTTTTCTAAATAATGAGGGAAAATATGCCAGAGTTCATTGAACACGCACTTAGAAAGCTCAACATTTATTTATTCGTGAATGAGGAAGTATTTTTCCTGAAAAAGTCAGTCTAAATTGGCGAGCGGTAACAGCGGAAAAATCATTCAGCTGCGCGACAATTATAACAATGGTTCTGCACTCCTCAGATGAAAGGGAACTGAAGTGTTTGTCTACACCGCATACCCGGGACGGTGAGGAAGATCTGTAATACATTGTTTGCTGAAGTTTGTGTATCCATTGATCAATGATCTTGGGGCAATGAAAATGAAGTGTCATTTTCTTCGTTTTCAAGAAATGTGCCGTTTATTTGTGGGAACAGAGGGTTATATGATATTAATAATTTATGGATTTCCCACTTGGTTTTATCCCATAGCGCCCCCCGATGGAAACAACAAAACAACAGCATAGAACGGCACTGTCCCATGTACAATAGGAACGTATCAGATACCAAATCCTTGGTTATGTGATAAGTTTATTCACGACCGGCTCCTTCATACCTCACGGATGGTCTAAATTGTACAATGTGTTGGATAGTAACTTTAATGGAACAATACGAAGGCTACGGTCTTCTTCTTATGTTACACGGCTTGTTATTCCTCATACCAATCGTAGATTTGGTGACAGATCATTTAACGTAATTGGTCCTAGGCTGTGGAACAAGCTTCCTGTTAATATTAGAGAAGCACCTTCCACCAGTGTCTTTAAGCGACTCCTGAAAACATACTTATTTAAAATTTGATTTACTTTGGATGTTGTTAATTCTCATTATTTTGCTGTATGTTATGCTGTATATTAATTTCGTATTTTAAGTATTTGTTGAAAGGCGCTGTGTTCTCTGTAGAGCGCCATATAAATGCATTTTATTATTATTATTATTATTATAAAGCAAATCTTTGTTTTATTTTCCTTCTTCATTCATACACCGACTAGCAGATTCCACCTCTGACCGAATTTGGACTATAGCCTTGGGTGATAGCAAAAATAACCAGGAATACATGTGAGTATTTCAAACTGCTCAGTAAAACACGTCATATATATTATATTTTCACAACAGCACCAAGAATTGATCCTTAAACATACAGGGTGAGTCAAAAAAACTAAAAAACTTGCCCATGGATGTGTCCCGACATTTGATTTTTTAAATAATATATATCTAACATATGTGGTATCTGCGGAAAGCTTATTTCATTATCTTTAATTTGCTGCCAAAGATAATTCCAATCGGTTAAGTATAAGCCGAGCTACAGTCTTTCGATTCAAGAATATGCAGTGAATAAATAGCCTGATTTTCTTCTGGACACTGATTTCCTTCGCTGTACGCCGTTCATTTCAATGTGAATCCGTGGACAGAGCAGAAAGCCGACTACTTGATTCAAACGACTGTAGCTCGGTCTATACCTAACCAATGTGAATGATCTTTGCAGCAAATTAAAGATAATGAACTCAGCTTTCAGATGATACCAAATATGTTAGATATATGTTACTTCAAAATTCAAAATGGCGGACACAATCCGGGGTCAAGTTTTTTTGACTCGCCCTGTAATTGCCCAAAGCGAGCTAAAATAGCTTGGCTGCAACCTTGCGTATAGGGGCCATCTTTCGGTCATGTTTGCGACCTAAAATGGGTACATTTTTACTTTCAACCCAATGTTATTGTCAACGTAACCAAGCTGTTATTACATTTGATATTATTAATAACCTTGAGTCAAACCCTAACCAAAAGTAATGTTCCCCTTTCGCTAGATTGGGTTTTTGTCATGGGGAGAGGGGGTAAAGTTCGGTCAGTAACGTGTGGGTTTTTTCATGACGAGCTGAGACCCAATGGTCTCTTCATCAGCGGTGGATTATGGGTTGAGGGTGTGAGATATGGTGTTTCTAGTGGTAGTATTTCTAGAAGATCTCAGCAAACAGTTATATACCGGGTACAGTTCATATCCTTGAGAGGTGTTAATCTTTGGTTGGGGGTCCCTCCTGATATGTATCGCCTCCCCGACCTTTTTAGTATTGCTCCTAGTGGCCTTTTCCAGTACGATAACGCTGTCCCATCCGATGTTATGACCAGACTTCGCGTGAGCAGATACCGGTGAATTAGCACTTGGAGCTGTTCATTGTGCTCTTTCAGTCTGAGTTTCAGCTTTCTACCGGTTTCCCCAATATATGCCGAGCTACAGTCATTACAAGGGATATGATAGATACAGTCTACAAGGGAAGTCAGTACATGTTGCTTAAAATTCTTACTATGCATGGTTGTTTCTGTCTGAATACGGCGTTGAATTTAGTAGATTTCAAAATAAGTGACACCTAATTAAAAGTTTTAGGTCTGTTCATTCACCATGAGAGGTAAGAGGAATTATTATAATAGTCACAGGTAAAACAGTTAATGGTACTCATACAATGTATAGTAATGTAGCTTGTAAATAAATGCAATGTTTCACATCTAAGATAGCTTGGCTGTTTCAATTGAATCAGGATGAAAACACCAGCAATTATTTAATTAAACGTTGTTATTTGAACATAACTTATATCAATATCGCCCCATCGAAATATGCATGAAGTCTCACTACTATACCAGCATGCAGCAATTACATTCCGCAACAATAATACATTAATGAATTCAGGTATTTTATACCTCAAATCAGGACATTTTCCAGAGCGTTTTCGACCAACTATTGAGGTCACAGCGATTTCATTGCCTTCTCGTATAACGCATGTTGGCGTGACCTCCCGATTTACTGCTAATTTGTTGCCTTTTATGTAAGATAAAATATATGCTGATCTCTAAGATCGATATTTTAGATTTTATTATTGAAGGCGCTCTAAATTACAAATTCCTCATTTATGCGGGCTCAGTCTAAGTTCAAGTTGGGTGGGAAATGGGTGCTATTTTTTTCAATTGTCTTGTTATTTCTAGTAACGTAAGAGAACGGATATTCTTTTCAGTAGTATGGAGTGGTCACCCAGAAACGAAATCGATAGGTTACAGGGAAAATTCCAAAGTCCAAAAAGATCACAAAAACATTAGCTGCATTTTGAGATTATTAAGGGAGACGTGCTCCTGCAGCATCATGGTTAGTGGTCAAAAACACCAGCGTGCTGAATATAATTTCTTTCACAGTGTGTTTCCACTCAAAACGCGTTGACCCTCATTTAACTCTTTTAACGAATGGAAATACACTCTTCTATATAGAATAATTTCAACCAAATAGCTTGATTTCCAAAGAGAGGAAAAGATCATTCCTGGAACGATTTCTACCTACCATTTTTGTAATAAAATTGTATAAGAATAATAATAAGAATCAATACAAAAGAGTCCTTTCAAGTATTATATTATGTTGAATGAACTTTTGCTTGTCCTCCTGTTCATACACACATGCGCGCGAAGAACGCAATACGTGCAGCTAGTTCACCTGAACATTCCCATGAACATTTCAGGTGATCCTCGTGTATTATCTGCACCTTTGAGTTGCTTTGGAAGAAAGGTCTGATCAACTTTACCCTTAGTCCCAGGTTTATTTGTTGACCTCCTGCGCAAGGCCCTAGCATATGTGTTTAATATAAAACATTTCTTTATTATCTTATATACACAGTGATGAGAAGTCTGGAAGAATCATGGGATTTCAACCTGACCTTGTCGATGCCTGTAGGTATTAAGGATATGTTGTTTATTGACCAACCCAAGAGGAAGTAGTATTCTTCCACAATGCAATTCTTCCAATACAATATTATCACTGGTTGTCACATGAATTTAGAGTGACAAAAAGTATCTAAATGAACAAATCTCATCCATTACTCGTCGCTATAAAATCATCTGACAACCAATGATAAAACTGTATTGGATGAAATGCATTGTGGGAAGAACACTATACTTCCTGACCAACCCTATGAAACTCAACAGTTGGAATACGGGGGGGGGGGGTTCATTTGGACCCCCTCCATCTGAAAACCCACTTTGCCAATGATTCGTTTTACCCAAACTCTGCCGATTTATGGGGTACATCAACATGACCACATTATAGGAAAAAATTAAAATCACTTATACTGATTCATAATGGTGGTCCAAAAAACATTTTTGTGATTCTCCCGCCGAAAAAAGGAAAACCTCTTTCCTAATGGACCTTTCCATAAAAATTGGCTCATAAAAGGAGAAAATATATACATTTACATTACTGCAATAAAAATTGAATACAATTTAAGGAGCAAAACAAGTTTTGAATAGCGCGCCACCACAAGATCCTTATTCATGCTAATTAGCATAAAAACGCCATGGCCAATCTTAATTTTTCCCACCACAATATGCGCAACTGATGATTAGGCAATTACATCAAATTTTGGGCCAAAATTTAGTGTTAAATCATGGGGAGCAAAAAACCAGCAAAATATTGGGTCAATGTGAACCCTCGGCCCCCCCCCTTTTTCACTCACAAAGTGTTAAAATCTAAGATAACTTTTGAAATCTTAACAAGCTTTTTTTAATAGAACAAAATCTTAAAACAGTATTTTCTTCAGATAAATTCCATGACGGTAAACAATTGTCTGCCTTGAAATTTTAGCTACTTGTCTGCCTTTGTCCGTAGAAACTTAAGCTATTGTAATTATCTACCGTAATGACATTTGTATGGAAGAAGCTGTATGTTTAAAAAAATAATTAAGATTGGTTTTAAAAGACAAATATTTACATTTTGCATAATCATCTTAATCCTTTAATTTGGGATCTATAGAACGTCTGAGCGTTTCTAGTTAACAAAGAAATGCTTAAAATATATTCAGATAATGTTCTTGTATCTCAAATATAGAACAGTTCATACCATGAAGTTTGTCCTTTACAACTTTCGGCAAGGAGGTTTGACATAGAGGATACATAGTAATGTAGAGAGATCTAGATCTGGTCCTAGGATCACGCTATGCACCTTTAATATGTTTAGCTTTCCCACTAAATACTTTAATAAAAATACTGAAATTTGGAAAACTGTAAGATCGTAAACATCCGAAAAAAAAGAATAGAAAGGTCGAACATTTTGAATTCGCTTCAAATAATATTACTGATGTCTCTATTTTGGGCTTTTTGAATCCGGTGTAGAAGTAACCATTGTCCGGCGTACTCATAGTCCGGGAACAATGGTGAACAATAGGGCAATCGATTCAGTTGACTCTTTACGCAACATTAGTTTCACGCTTTATTCCGTTATCGTCTATGGAGCCGCGGACTATGGCTCCCACCGGACTATATCTGCTTTCACACCGGGTTGGCAGTTAAAATCTTTTGCTTATCCAGCAACACACATTTGTGTAATAAACTCCCTAACAGTA
>JAMKCH010023013.1:0-20587 GCA_023653785.1 Ophioderma brevispina
TTAAACCCAAGCCTAGTAAGCGAGAGGACTGGGTTCGAGACCATGTATTTTTCGTCTTTATTTCAATGCTCGCCAGTTTCTCTGAGCCTTTATATAAAATTTTAGTAACGTCAAAATTCTGTAAGATGTTGTAAAGATTCTAAAAATCATGTTAGAATTTAGTTTTAATGGGGGTGCATGGGAACCCATATAATCTGCTAGACTAAATGGTCCTTGGGTAGTGTCCCACATGTTGGTGACCTTATGTGACCTTTGTCCTCATTCGCAAACACATGGTGTTCCACAAACGCTGGATTTTTAAAATTTTTATTTTGTGTTTTTCAAGACATACATTATAATCAGGTGATTTGTAGGTGCACATATTGTAGTTAGATTAATAATATGACAACCTACTGCCATGTACCCACCAAAATGCTATCATTGAGATCATGTGCTTTCTTTTAATGGCAATATCTAAAAATTGACTGGGTCAACAAGAAGTAACTTTTGATGCATCACATGTAAGAACTTTTAAATAAAAAAAAATGTAGCTGTTCTCATTTGCCATTTTCAAACTTTCAAATTTTCCCATATGTTAATTTCATAAGAATGTATACTTGGGTCTCCATTTGCTCAAGTCCATTGATTGTATACACCACCAAAATAAGTGTTTTTATGGAACAGTGTTGGACACAAAGTACTACCATTTGGTAGTTTTCAGTCAATGAGATATATTTTGGTGTTTCAATTAACAATCAAATGTCAGATCTGATTGAAAATAAAATCATTTTTGTTACAGAACTTAGATACCAGAGGCTCATTAAAGAAACACGACACCATGCCAGAGTCAAGCAGCAATAAAGAAATACAAAAGGTCAAAGCTGAACGACAGCAAAGAATTACATCACGGAACTCTACAGGGTCTTCCAGACCATCTCTCAAGGATTCAGCACTGTGGTATGATACTGAAACAGATGCCAATGCCAACAAAGAGGGGACTAAAGATCAAGATCAGGGGAGTGGTCCTGATGAAACCTTTTTATAATGAATTTATTAGCATTTGCCGGTGATGCAACAGTTGGACATACATAGTACCTGCTGCTTGTCAGATTTTAATTTTTGACTGGAGAAAAGAAAGTCTTGTTTGATGGACAACAGGAGACTGTCACTTTTTATCTTTCAGTGGGCCTTTTATTTATCTCCTACTTTGCTGAAATGGGTGCAATTTGACCTTTTTTTTTTATAAACCACCTAATGTTCAAATAATAATAATAATCAAGGTTGCACAAAGTTTTTTTTCTTTTCCAGGAGCAAGGTTTTGAGCTTAACATTTCCCAACCTACACTTTACAGGTTTAGTCAAAATCAGATTGTGATATGTTAAGTAGTTTCCTGATCTGCTTTCAGGTAGCCCAATTTTTGCAGGGAAACCATAGATCGGGTTGGACTTTGCTTAAGATACTCTCTCTGGATTTAAGGCAGTTAGCAGCAGGTCTTTGTCCAGACATAAGGTGCTTCACATTAGATACTTGGCAGCTATGTTCTACATGTTCGCTACACTTCAACAGATGTACCATAGTAACACATTTACATTTAGAACTTGCTCTGACCTTTCCTGGTATGATGCGTTTAAAGCATTGTGGGAAAAATGTTACCCTTTTTACCTCACAACTTTTTCTATATCCACTTGACATTATTCCCCCAATTCTGCTTATTATTCTGAGAGCAGTGCTCCCTGCTCTCGCACTTTGTGCAACTCTGATAAAAACAGTAAAAGATAAAAAATCTTCCAAACAAATCTTAAAGCACTGTACAAACAATAAAACTACAAAATCATGCATACATAAATATAAATATGTAGCATGCATATTAAAAAACTGAAGTTATATTAAAAGAAGGTGAGAAGAGTGATTTTGTAAGTAATGCATTGTTAAACCCAGCAAGTGCAGTGCAGATGCTAAGAATAGGGCTGAATTAGGCACCACTTACATTTACATTTTACTTTTTTTATAAGAAGGCTTCATCAAATTTTTCTTCCCCTTCCACTTTATACAATTGCTCCTTCAAAATCCAAACAATTCATAATGTGTTAGAGAGGGCGAGGTGTTTATTACTGAGCAGCGAAATGAAGTAGTTTGGTAATGTTTTAAAGAGCATATTAAGGTCAAGAACTTACAATATTCTCAAAAAAGTATATTTTTAGGGAACTTCTAAGATATCATAGAAGGAAAACTTTTTGGGGAAACTTAAAGATATCATGAAAGGGCAAAACAAAAAAAAACTATAAAAAGCTTTCGGCATACTTCTGTTCATAGACTGTAAATGACCTCCTAGTTGAGAAAACAATTGAGGGATTTGAATATTGGCAGAAATTTAGAGGAAAGATATGTGTATATATATATTGGATGATATTTTTCTACATTGAACTTTTTTTGGGGATACTGTATGCTTAAACATAAAATGTTTAATTTGTGGCTTCAATGTAGAGTATGTAGGTTACAAAGACCTCAAGGACCTCAGAGTTTTGATGAAGTAGATTTGTGTGTTTTATTTTACTTTTTAAACTTCATTATTAGTGAAATGTGTAAGTTTTCAATACTTCAAGGTGCTCCACCCAATTACAAGATGTAACTTCCTGTGTTTTGTAGGAAAGGACATGGCCAACATAACATAATTGATTTACAATTGATTTGTGTGTACAAAATAGCTACAGAACAATTGTAACATTGTTAGTTTCCAGCCAGGAGACCCAAGTTTGGACCTGTTAAAGGTGCTTGTTCCGATTTATGTCTATTGTGTTCTCTGCTTGATGAGCCTGACACTTGCACATACGCCCATCAAGTACCGTGGGAAACAAACTTGCAGTTTTTCTGGTAGAAGCAATAATGCATACTGCAAAGCCCTATTCAATATTGTGCTAATATTGATGGTTAACCATTAATTTGGCCTTTTTTTTGTGCAACCTGCCTTAAGGCAGGAAGACACATAGGGATCACTTTGTCCACTGTTGATGTCTGTTGTTGTGAAAAAGGGTTAACATTTGCCTGGAATATCCACATACTTTGATGGATTTAAACCAAACTTGGGTCACAGGTGCAACTTGGCATCCCCCATTTGTTGATGAGGTCAAAGGTCACATACCAAGGTCAAAGGTCACATACCAAGGTCAAAGGTCATGTGAGGTCAAGTTGTAAAATAGGCTGAAAATGTAAAATTGACCTCATTTGAAAAATTGAAGTTCAATTGGAACCAAACTTGAGTCATAGGTGCAACATGGGATCCCTCATTTGTTGATGAGGTCAAAATTCACATGCCAAGGTCAAAGGTCATGAGAGGTCAAGTTGTAAGATAGGCTGAAAATGTAAAATTGACCTCATTTGAAAAGTTGTAGTTCAATTGGAACCAAACTTGGTTTATGGAGTTAACATGCAAACCCTCATTTGTTTACGAGGTCAAAGGTCACATATCAAGGTCAAAGGTCATGTGAGGGCTATCATTCACAAACCGCGTCGGCAGGCGACACAAGTGGTCCAAGGACCGATGTATTTTGTTTATATCTTGGGAATGAAATGGATTTGGGGGCTCAGATTTCAGCGCGACAATGAGAAAAATACGGCCTTTCATCTGATATCAAAATCGATACTACTTCCGTGTAAATTATGGGGTCCCAAAGATGATCGGAACATGCACCTTTAAGTAGTGCTTGCTGTTATTAAAAAATTTTAAAATAGGCGTAATTACATTATACCCTTCACACCCACTCTGTATCATTTGCTTTATTCTGAATTGAAGCACATAATATAACAGATGCAATTGCAAAGAGTATAATATAATTATGCAAAAAATATATGGAGCGTAAGTGCTGGTATTCAAGAAGGAGTGCATATTTTTAAGGTGTTTTTTTGGGTTTTTTTTGGTGAGATTTGTTTTGTCAGAAGAACGTTGAATTATGCAACCTAGTAGTGTTAGTTTTAGAGCTGTGCACAGGATTTATTTAGTGGGTGTGGAACTTCAAAAAAGTAAACCTGTTTAAAAAGTGGACCTAACCCCCCCCCTTTTTCATAAAAAAAATGGCAAAAAGTGGACCTTTTGCCCCATTTTTGAAATTTGGGGGTTCAACTGCACACAGGCCTGGTTAGTTTATTTCTTCTAGTTGGTTATTGAGATGGGATTTGGAATCACTTTGTTTTCAATCATTTTCAATATCTGGTACTTAGTCATGAGGTGATTTAAAACAACTTGAAATGCAATCATAATCTTCTTGTACGTGCATAGTTGCATGGTTTGTTCCAAATGGTCCTTCCCCACATTGCATGATAATTACAGCAGTTTTTATCAAAGACCAAACAACCATTTTGCCATTTTATACTTGATATTAAAGGTGCTTGTTTCGATTTATGTCTATCATGTCTCCTCTACTTCATTGAGAGACTGGCACTAGCATACGCTGACCCCCAAGTATCGTGGGAAACAAACTTGCAGTTTTGATGGTAGAAGCGATAATACATAGTGCAATGCCCTATTCACTACTGTGCTAATATTTTTGTTTAACTTTTATAATGGCAGGTTGTTTTTTCTCTATCTTGGGAAAAATGGATTGGAAAGCTGAATGACAATGAGAAAAATATGGCATTTTATCTGATCTAAAAATTAATACCACTTCCAGGTAAATCAAGGGCCCCCAAAGCCAATTGGAACAAGCACATTTAAATTATTGGTTTTTTTTAGGAGGAAGAAAAGGGCTACTTAATTTGAAGAAACTGTTGGCTTACAAAATGTCTTAAATAGACTCAAAGAAACAGAACAAATGTGAAATAAATACCTGAGCCATCCCCCTAAACTACTTTGACAGGCCCTGCCATACTTAAAACAGCCCTTCCCCAATTTTAGGGGTCAATTCAACATGGACAAGTATTTTAGTAATTTAATGAATAGATTATTCAATTAATGAGGATCTCAATAATTTGTTTTAATCACTTACACTGGTGGGCGATCCGATCATGGTCCTTTTTTCCCTATAATGTTTTCTCCCTCATCTACTACAAATTTTGAGGTCAATCGATGGAGCTGTTTGGATAGTAGAAGCAAAATGTCTACTAAATTGGCCAAAAGGACAGTTAATGGGTTTGGCTACATTAGGAGATCATTTTCATAATATCAATAAGAAACATTTCCTGGACCTAAAGTTTCACTGGGGTAATGAGAAAAACATGATCTTTCTTCCGATACCAAATTCTCAATTTTTATTGCAGTTAAGTTAGGGTATAAAGTTGTCAATCGGGTCGTGCACCTTTAGGTGTTAAATGCTTAGTGACAAAGTCAGCTTTAAAGGGAAACTTTGCACCATCAAAGGAGTTAATATGGAGCTTGTCTGTAAGCAATTTGTTTTGATATTTTCTAATATTTTAATACTTGCCCAGTGTTCAATGATTTTATGAAGTCTATTTGTTGTTGTTCTCCATTAATCTTGGTATTTTAAACATGTAAAGTAATATGCAAATATATTTGTATCTTGAAATTGTTAAAACTTGCACCTGTAAACAAGGAAAAAGTATTATATTACATCACACAGCTGTTGAACAGCTTGTGGTAATTAGATGGCTGTTAGACAAAGCAGTCTCTGATGCCGTTACAGGAAGCCTGTAGTATATTTGTTTGAAGATTGTCATTGTAGGGGTTCTTGGACCAATTTAAGAATTTGTATGTAATGATCTATTACAGCTTTAGGCTTAAACTAACATTAAGCTTATAGTATATTTTAATATCCCAATTTTGTATAATATATCCCGTCACCATAGCTTAAAAGAATTTATTGAAGAGGTTTAAGTAAGCAGTTTTGCCTTAGCTACACTGGTCTTTCTTTCTCTGTGAGCATACATGATAACATAATATTTTATATATTTGAATAAAAATGATGTTAATATATTATTGCTAATGCGCTGTATTACTTTAACAAAGAAATTTACAAACATTGAAAGAGTACCCGACCAATTCAATTTGTTTTCACATCCTGGGATGTGCATCCTCTCTGCTATTTTTACATGTTTTGACCTTTGACCTGCATAATTGACCCTGCCATTGAACATGCCCAACACCAGCATTATGCTTATGTATAAAATGACCTAAGTCTTTCAATTTACATTACTCTTCTCTGGTAAATGATGCAACCATCGAAATAGTTCAACAGGGAACTATGGAATGATCTCTGTGCATGTGTGTCTGGGTAAAAATATTAACCTTTAACATTTGAGTCAAATATGAATTGGAATCATGCTTGGGTCATAGCTGCAACATTGGAACCTTCATATGTTAATGAGGTTGAAGGTCACATTAGGCCAAAGGTCATCTGAGGTCAAGTTAAAATGCCAAATTTAGTAGTGTTTAGTATATCTTAATCATGCTTTTGTGATCAAGAAGTTCAGCAGGGTTCAGCAGTTAGTCTGAGTTTATTGATCATCAGGCTTGTAGTTCAAAGTGTATTGACCCTTATTTTATTGATAATGTTAATACATATCAAACCAGATGTTAGTCACACCCAGTCATGGTTTCAATCTCTTAGAAGTAAGAGTGGTCAGAATCAACTTAAAAAAACAGCATACTAAAACATTTTATGAATTTGCACATCACAATTAGATATAAAAATAATTCAACATCGCTTTGCACAGAATTTGACTTTTATTGTGCCCTCAATAGTGACACCCTCCATAGGCAATAAAAATGTCTGCATTTATTAGGAAAAGAATAAAACTTGAAATTCCCTGGATGGAATTACATAAAATTTACACAGAATGTAGCTATCATATGTAGGTATGTATATCAAAAGTTTAAAGTTTGTGAGACAATTTCTGATGGCCATATGAAACATGTTCTGCAAATGTAATAGTTAATAAATAGAATATGTATATATTATAAATAGCATTACATTACATTATAATGTACATAGAGTACCTAACAATCTCCATATCTGCCTATAGCTAGCTCTTTTATGTTTTAGTTCTGAAAGCAAAAGACAAAAGCAAGAAATGTAATGCAAATTGAATGGCTTTGAAAGTTACCTTTTCGTTCTTGAATTCATTTCAAATGGATACAATGAGTTTAGGTGTAGGGAGATTGATGCATGAGCAAAGGGATTGACAATGGACTAACTCTGTTATAATTGTATGTTAATAACTGCGCATTTACTTATTGCAAGAAAAATGGGATAAATCAATGCACACGCGCTGAGATTTTGATGCGTCTAATGCACAAGCTCCGCAGGAGCGAGTGCATGGACAAGCATCAATATTCAGTGCAAGTGCATTGATTTGTCCCACTTTTCAAGCAAAAGTAAATGCGCAGTTATTAACCTAATTCATACACGACAGAAAACAAAATAATTTACCGTAATTAGTAATAAAGAGTAGTTTTAAAATGCAATTTATCATAGAAATTTAGAAATTAAAAACAGTTACCTACTGATAAAATAAAACAGTCCTGCACGACGCACACGTGTTCGAAAGCACCTTACGCAGTACGCGGAGTGGAACTAGACATTTTCAATCCACTCGCGCTACATTCGCGTATTTCGTTAACAGCTTCACTGATTTGCTGCTCTATATGCGTAAATACGCAGAGTGTATGAATTCAAGTACATTGCCTGCCATGTACTAAAATGATAACTTGTGGGTAGGGGTCATAGTTCAAAGATTCAACACATATGCAGGTGCCCTGTAATTTTTTTTCTCTGCAGATCAACATGGTTGCAAATTAAGCTTTATGACACATGGTGCCATGTGTGCATTCAAAAGGTTAACCCAGGGGTTCTCAATAGGCGGCCCGCGGGCCAAATCCGGCCTGCCAACCATTGATTTTTGGCCCTTAACTTCCTCTAAAATATAAAGGGAAACATAGAATTTTAGGTGTATTTGGCCCTCAAGTAGGGAACTTTCAGACGTGTTCGGCATTATCTGGCCCTTCAGCTAATATAATGGAACCCCTGGGTTTTAACCCTTGGCTCAAGCACAGGTACATCACTACCAGCAATTTCTAGGCAAGATGGGGTAAGCACAGTATGATTTGCATCTTCTCAAAGTATAAGTTTTTTTTAAAAAAGTCACATGATTGGTAAGTGTCAAAAGGCATGGCACCTATATCACAATTTGGCAAGAACATAATCATTTGTTGATATGGCTTTCCTGTAAATATGACAGGGAACTTAGATGTGTAAGTATCAAGGGGTAAGATTTCCAAGTTTGATTTCTGGATGTTTCTTTGGTAACTTTGTAATCTTGTTTTTTTGGTAACAGAGGGCAGGATCCCTGAAAGGTTAAAAGTCATGTGTTAATAATCTAGTGTATTATTTTAGAGTAGTTAATATTCTAGTTTATTAATATTTGCTACCCGCGGCGGCGCCAGACTCTTTTTTCTAATTTCATTATAATTTTGAGCAAATCATCTTGCATTTCTTGCCATGACCAAGTGGGCAGATTTTTAAAAATAATTCCAGTTTTTGCATACGTCATTCACTTTCAGGCAGGCTGCAAATATTGTATTTACTCCATTCAGTATAAGATGGAAAGACCACATTCAGAGGGTGTATTGAGTCCATACCACAAATCCCCAGTTTTGGGAAATTTCACTTCACCAAGTCATGTGATCCACCAAAATCCTTTCTTCAACACATAAAAACCCTGATCTTAACCCACATAAAAACTCCAAACTTTTCACTATTTTCGCCAAAAGGTGCTAGTACTTAGGGATTTTTTGCATGATCATAAAATGTATTTGTGGCTCTTAAACTTAATGACACTTTTCGTCCTAAAGTACTGACATGTGTATTACAGGATAACCAATTTGAGCATTGTGGGATTGATTCAAAACACCCTCTGACCACATCTCTTTTTTTTTTTTTTTTTTTTTTTCTTGACCACCCCCCCATGGTTTTTATATTGGACACATTTTGTTCAAAGGAGATAACTTCCACGTTTGACAGAATACACTATAGCTATGCATAGTATGTTGACCTTTGTGTGGGGTTATTCTTATAGGATAATATATTGTACTTTACCAATTGTCATCCCAGTGGGCAATCGACGCTGGTGGAAAGTCGAAAAGACTTCGGATTTAGTTTTAGAAATTACACCACTATTTATGTCGAAAATGCAAATCGATTTTGAGGTCGTTCTTAAAACGTCGATTTCAATTGCATTTTCGACGTAAATTGATAAAACCCGTCGACCTGTTTTCGACGTACAAGTCGTTTTGACATCCCTCTAAACGACTATGCCCACTGGGCTGGTTCACCTTAAATTGAACAGACGATAACAATTAAGTAATTTGATGACCCAATTCTTGTTTAAAGGATCAGACTATATGGGATCTATGAGTACAACTTCAGAAAACTAGATCACAACTTCGGACAATAATTTTAAAGGAATTGTATTCCATTTGATCGGCTAATATTAGCCTCAATTTAGGATTAGTACAAAGTCAAAATTAAGCAGATAATAATTAAAGGGGTGATACACTTAAGTTTACGGTTTCATTCGATTTGAATGTCTGACCCCAACAACTCCCCACGGTAAAATTTGTGCTGATATTGCAATGTTTTTTAAAGCGGAGACTAAAAATTGATTTGTAAGCCCCATGAATACTGTGTAATTTTATTATTGGTAGATCCAAAATGGGGCAAATTTTTCCTAATAACATTCAAATCAATCATTTTTTAGCCTTAAGATTTCACAGGGAAATATGAAATTGTAGTAGCTTTCTTGAGACCCAAAAAATTTTGACCCACTTAACAGTTAAAATTTGGGGTTTGGGGACGAGGCGTTTAGGGATTAGGATCATGAACCTTTTAAGTTTAATTCTAACTTCCAAGCCATAAACTGGAATTATAGTTCAATCCAAGATATTTTCAGTGCTTTCAATAAGCTTTAAGCGACTTAATAGGCATGATTATATTTTATGTTCTGGCAACTGTCGGTGATGGCAAATGTCGGTGCCGGGATCTAGCTTCTTGCATACCCATGTTGAAGAGAGAAGAAAATAGATTAGATAGTAGGTGAGATGGGTACTATGGTGTATGCCACTATAGTATTGTTTCTGGTTCGAGATTTTTGTGTTTACATCGTACCTTTTTAAGTGTCGTGATTGGGTGATTTGAATACACAGGCTGATATGCTGCTTTTAGCGGGGTTTTATTTTCACGAATGGACATGGAAATGTGAAAATATCAACATTCAAAAATATATTTATGTAGTGAATACATTAACTGACATAGATTTGCAAAAAAAAACAACTCACATAATTTCTTAAAACTTGTGGAAAATCGATAAGTTAGGTAACATAAAAATATGTATACGTAACTCAAAGATGTGTATCTTCCTTAAGGGCAGTGTGAACTTGAGTTTCCGAGTATTATCTATTTTGGTTTGTAACTTGCAAATATTGATTGATATGTAAAGTATACATCATCGAAAGAAATGGACGATGAACCCAATGATGACATCAGATTAATGTAAAACTTTCGTATTTGAGAAAAATACTAAAAAAAACACGGGATTGTGCCCCAAAATTTTCAGACAGCATAACAAAAACAAATTTGAAATTTCATGATTTCTTATGTTAATATTTTAGAAACAAGACAAATTGGTCTAGGGACGGTTTTTTTTAATTTTGAAAAACTAGAGATTTTCGAATATAAGGAAAAATGTCATAAAAAAGTGCATGATTTTTACTTTTCTTTTCCCCCCCCAAAATTTGAGTATATATGGAGAATATCTTTAGTTGAAATCGAAAATGAAAAATTTAGAAAACCGTCCCTGAGAGACCGATTGCCCCTATCGTAGGAAGCGAAAAGTAAAGACTTACCTTTACTTCGGTTATTTTTGGAGTTATCCTTGTTTCTAAAAGTTGCCCAAATTTTGGACTACGAAAAATGAACATTGAGAAAATCCGTGTTTTAGTAAAAAGTGACTTTTCATGACATTTCAAGCTGTCTCTTTCTTCAAATAAATCTTTATCTTTGAACGTTCAAAATTAAGTATGTTGTGCAAGAAGTGATGAAAATAACCTTATGCACTATTGAATCAAACATATTTTGTCATCTAATCCAGGAAATTAGAGATTCGAAGAAATTGCAATTTAATCTGGTCTAAATTAGCCGCTTGTTTACAGTTTCAAATATTATTTTTGTTTTTCCAAGAGCGTTAGCGCACAAAAGTCCATTAAAACACGCGCACGCTACATTACGCAGCAAAAATTCACCCGCGACGCGATGCTGCACCTGACGCCTTGCGGCGTGAAGTGTGCTTAATTCCCGCCGTTTAGACCATATGGTTTTTGTGACTTAAATGGTCAAAAAGCTGTTTTAAATCGGCAAACAATACAGCTCAGGATTGTCCAGTCTGCAGTGGATAACCTGTGTGGGTAACTATAGAACACAGTTTGATGTTAAAATGGTGCAAAAAAAAATCAGAAATTTGGGTAAAAACAAAAGAACCCAGGGTTGAATCACTGCCCTTAACAACAAGAATAAGCTCCATTTGTAGGATTGAGGTAATAGATTGGAATGCCAGAAATTGTTCTTGATGAATTTGCCATCCGTGATGATGAACTTGTGTTCAAGCCATTATCAAGGATGGTGAAAGCTCGAGAAACAAGTAATTTTAAGGATTGGACGTGTGTACATCCAATCTAAGAATACATTACATTAGTAAAACTAAAAAAATTGCTATGAGGAGATTCTGGACATTAAAGACACATCAGTGATTTGAAAAATATTTGAAATTTGCAGGAATAGACTTCAAAGTGAAGCGATAAGTCTTTGTAGAATTCTCATAAGTTACCTTTTCCAGCTGAAGAATTGAAAAGAAAAGGAGAAAGGGAAAACAGGCCAGGTTCCAAGATACGATTCTCCATTCAATTACGGGTTGTAGTAAGTTCAGTTCGGACAGTAATAACTAAATCTCCGATGCTGTCCTTATTAGGTTGCTTCTGGTCTTATCATTTGCAGGGTATGTTAGGATACCTTACTGTTACAGATACATGCCTAAAATTGTGGTTTTGATGATTTTTCGATTGCTGATTTAGCAAATCATGATAGTTCTTTAACTAGTGAAGAGCAATGCTAGGTTTCTAATGCATTAGCTCCATGTAGTTCATATTCAATTCTATATGATGTTTTCTAAGTTAAGGTACTCACCCTGTAATAAACAAAACACCAAGACGTCAAAGGTCAAACCCTTAGACAAAGTTAACTCATTCTCTTAGTGATGGCAAATGAACTATGATAAAACTTGTTTTTCAAAGATTCAACTTGAGATATTGAGCCCATGATCCATTCCACATTATTTGACTGTATATTACCCTCTGGTCATTATCGGCCAATTTGATTGGTTATATTCATAGAGTGATATGATGTAATGAGCCAATCAGAGATACTGTAAGAAAGGTTTTTGATTTAGAGAATAAAGGCGATACCATTATTCTTCCACGCAAAAATAATGGTGTCGCCGGTTTCAATTCCTTGTAAAGAGAGTACCGGTTCCCAAAATCGTACCTTTATTCTCATTCTTAAACAGCTTTAACATTTAAGGTCATCTTTAACCCAATTTCGCTATACTTTACGGCTCAATACAACAAGAATGGACTGCCACCACCCAGTGACAACAATCAAAAAACCAGTAAAACGCAACGATCATACGCAACGAGACGCAGCGTTGGCAGGCGCGCACGAATGTAGCAAAACGCGGTATGACGCAAGCGCTTCAACCTAAAAATAACGTCAATACGCAGCGCGTACTACCTGGGTTCAATTGTCGAATTGAACCCAGGCATCGGCCAATGAAATTGCTTACATTTTCACAGCTGTTTAAGAATGGTTAATTATATGATAAGTTATGATATATCCATTTGAGTAAGCAATTACAATTAGATTTTCTGAACTATTTTAGCTCAATCTTCTAAAGCACCCTACCACCTTTCTTACCATACTGCTGATTGGATAAATAAATGATAAAGCTGCCTTTCTAACCAATTGGCAGGTAGCTCATAGAGTTTTAAAAAAAAACTAAGGCTGGTATTCTCAAAGGGAGTCTTAACTTTAGACCCGGGTTTCAACCAGGCTTACTACTTCATCATATTATGAAAGTTAAATGTAACAGGTGAGAAAATTCCACAGGGATGGGCCTGATGGCTCATTCATGAGAATTTTGGCCCATCATGAGGAATTTTGGCCCATCCATGAGGAATTTTGGTCCCATCAATGAGGATTTAGCCCATCATGAGGATTTTGGCCCAGCAGGATGAATTTTGGCCCATCCATGAGGAAATTTGGACCATCCAATGAGGAATTTTGGCCCATCCAGAGGAATTTTGTCCATCCATGCGGCAACTTGGTCCATCATCCATGAGGAATTTTGGCGCAATCCATGCGGAAATTTTGGCCCATCAATGAGGAATGTTGGCCCATCCATGAGGAATTTGGCCTGTCCATGAGGAATTTTCACACCCATTACAGCACACTTTCAGAGTTTGCTGTAAGGAAGAAGGTCCCTTCTTGAAGGGTTAACCCTGGTTTAAACCTGGATCTAAAATGAGACTCCTTTGGATAATACCAGCCTAAAAGTCCAATGGCTTAATAGCTCTAAGTGATTCATGTATGGTCCTTGAATCTTGGATGAAATTGTTGGGACACTGCCTTGTCAAATGAACTCCCCCACTTCTGGAGCAATGTTGGTCACCGGAAGCATGCTGATTAATATTCTTTTGATTGGTAGAGATGGAAGGGGGGGGGGGGTTGAAGAAGTAGAGAAACAGATGAACAAAACTGTATGTTTTCCTTACTAAATCGCACATTTTCCTCACTTGACATAATTAAGTGAAAGTGTCCCAACAAATTCTGTCCATGATTGTTGATCTTAAGTAATTAGCACAATCACAAAGGTAAAAGTCTACTTTTCATGAAGGTCTTTACTGCTGATATTTTAGGACAAAGCGAGATTTGTGCCCTTGCTGAAGTTTAATCTTTCATAGAGCAAATTTATAGAATATTTTGTCATTCCTCAGATGTCACCAACCATTGTTTTAATTTATTTCACAAGAGATTATGTAAACCAAGCAGTTGTCATATTTTTATACATTTATTGAGGTAAAAGATCTGCTGATTAAATTGCATTGAATTTACATGTGAAAAGATCTTCATGTAGTTTCATTGCCTCATTTTTTTTTACTTGATAGTGGTGTGTATGTTTTTTTTAAGTTACAATTTTTGTGTTGCCTGACTTAGCAGGCAAGATACACAGGGATCACTTTATCCACTGCTGTTGCCTGTTGACAATGATGTTGTTGTCTGTTGTGAAAAATGGTTAAAGGCACTATCAGTGATTCACTCTATACTCTGGTCTGAACTAAAGAGTGATATCATAGCTTTCGTGCAGCTATTGTGCATGCGTATCGCGCACGCCGACTTTGTACGCACGCGATTACAGCTGCGGCTTATTGCGATTTGCACGTTTAAGACTGCGTGAAAGCTCTGACGTCACTCCTTAGTTCAGGCCGGAAGAAGTATAAAGAGTCAAAATATTTGAAATTTGCAGGAATAGCTTTAAAGTGAAGGATAAGTCCATAGAATTCTCATAAGTTAATTTTTGGAACTGAGAAATTGAAAGAAAAGGAAGAAAATAGCAGTGCAGTGTTTAAAGATAAGAATCTCCATTCAGTTACGTGTACAAGTGTTTGTATGAACACTAATTATTTAAATTTCCGATTCTGTTCTTATTAGGTTGTTTTTGGTGTAATCACTTGTAGGGTATGTTAGGGTAGCTGTACTTGTTACGGATATGCAAAATCGGGGTTTTTTATGATTTTTCGATTTTATGATTTAGCAAATCACTGATAGTTCCTCTAACATTTGCTTCTAATGCACTTGTCAATTCCAATCCCGGCCCTGGGGGTCCCGGGACTAGCGGGGACTTAGCCGGGAATGTACATTTTGCTGTTGTGACACCCCCGCCTTTGTCCCCGCTAAAGTAGCACGAAATCCCGGGTAGCCGGGCTTACATTTTTTGTACATCCCCAATCCCCCGCTATGTCCCCGGCCCCTACTAGCGGGCTTTGGTGTGACATCCCCGTATAGTTTTCGGGCAAATGGGGGCGGGACTGCTTTAAACACTCTGTAACAAATCCTGGCTCGGCTTCCCGGCTATGCGACAAACAGGTCTAGCTATATAAAATCACACTACCTTTGGATCGCCGGAGTGCTAGAACCGAGCCGAAATTTCACCACACGCGCGTGTGTGCTACTTGTAATAGCTTGCTTTCACCACGACATGGAAGAGATCGGACTGCAATGGTAGCTATATTAAATATGTGATATACTACAAGCTTTACGGGCGCTCTGACTGCCACACTGATAGCCTGGTGTTATATGGTGTGACACATCTTTTTGTACCTCCCGGCTTAAGTCCCCGCTATCATCAATGATTTCCACGGCAGGGCGGGACCAAACATACACTGTACATCCCGCCAGTCCCCGGCTAACATCCCGCTTGCGGGGCAATACTTTTTTTGTACATGCCCCGGCTATGTCCGGGGGGCATATACCACGCTATGTCCCGGGACCCCCCGGGCCGTGATTGAACTTTACAAGTGCATAAGTATCCGCAAAACTTGATGGATTTTCAACCAAACTTGAGTCATCGGTGCAACAGGGATCCCTCGTTTGTTGATGAGGTCAAGGAGGTCACATACACGATAAAGGAAGGTCATGAGGTCAGTTGTTAAAGAAATATAAGTGATCTCAATTGAAAAGTTAGAACCGTGCGCGCTTGGGGTATGGATATTACATGGAAAACCTCATTTGTTTATGAGGTCAAAGGTCACATATCAAGGTCAAAGAATCAAATGAGGCCTCTCATTCACAAAAACGCGATGGAAGGCGACATTACCGGACCGCGACAGGGACAAGGGATGTATTTTTGTGGGCCGCCAGCTATAGTTAGCAGGACCACTTTACTTCTGTTGTGTGCGTGTGTTGATTTTTTTGTTTTTGCAATCACTAAAATGTTTAAGTTGTTTATGCAGCATGCCCTGGCTTATATTCTTTGAATATAGTGAGCTTGAAGCCAAGAACTGTGAAATTCTGTTAGTTGTTAACCCTAAAATACTGCTTGAAGTTCTGTAACTAAAGGATATGTTTTTTCAATACATAATACCTCCTGTTTTTGCAGAATTCACAGTAGAGGGGCAGGCAGGGTCTATTTTACAACAATATAACTCAAGAGGATAAACATATTAATGTCAAGTAAAAATCCAAGCTAGGGCACATGGAAAGATATCATGGGTTGAGGTCCCCAGGGCCCGGGGAATCACATGAAATGGACGTGGGTGTAAGGCTGGCCGCTTTTCCAAACCCAGGGGCATCGATGACGGAGTAAAAAAAAGGGTTCTTTGGGTGAGGACCTCCAAAAATAGGGTTTTTTCAGGTGAAAAATTTGCAGAAATTTCCTCCCAAATGGGGTCTTTTTAGAAAATTTTGCAAATTTCGGGGCCCAAAATAGGGGTCTTTGGGTGAAAATTTTCCCCAAAATAGGGGTCTTTGGGGTGAGAGGTGGAAAAGTTAATAAAAAAAATAATGGGTCTTTGGGTGACATTTTTCAAATATTGGGGAAATGGGGGTCTTAACAGCCTTACATATGCGTCACATCACTCTTCCAAGATGGATGCCCCCCCCCACCCGGGGTTGTTTTCCATGATGTATCCGGGTGAGGGGTGCAAAGGGAACATGCGCATCCTGGGGTCTAAGGAAAACATTCTAAATGATTTGCTTCCAATGAGCCAGTCACCATTTTTATATTGTGTTGCTTATTTGAGCTATTTTGTTTGGCGAAACAATGTATGGGGGCCTACTGTCTTTCCTTTTTTCTTTGCAATGAACCGGGGGGGGGGGCCATTTGTATTCAAGGTGGATATGATGCGTGAACATGGAACTTCCGAAATGCACCCTAACCAAGTATTTCACCAGACTAAAACATAACCCTAAACAAGTTTTTTGTCAGTTTTTTTTGCTACACTAAACAAGTATTGTTGTCAGTTTTTTTGTTGTTGCAGCTTTTTGCTACACTAAAGAAGTATTTTGTCATGTTTTTTTGCTACCCTAAACAATAAGCAATGCATTGTGTCGTTTAATATACCTTTATATCTGGTTTTCTTTACAATATTCTTGACTTTTGATCTCTGTTTATTTGAGTATTACACGTACATCACAATTTTCAAGGGTTTAGAAAATACCCTTTTTTTTCCACATTTGGTTTTGCCGTTTTTGACACCCTAATCAATGTAGCGCGCGACAACATCGCCTATTTGGAAAAAAAGAGACCCTTTTTACGCGTTGTCTTGTTCACACGTTTCATATCCACCTTTGAATACAAGTGCCCCCCCCCCCCCCCGGGGCAATGAGCTTATTTCTTACAAGAAATCACCAATATAGACAAAAATCAACAATAACATTTTGCTAAAGGGGATTTAAAATCAGCATTTGATTTTGTAGGGCCTACTTGTTGTCTTTTTTGTGGGGTTTTGACGTCTCCCAAAGAAACTTAAAAGGCACTATCAGTGATTTATCAGAATTGAAATTTGCAAGGGGTCAACTTCATAGAAGTGACATTGAGTAGTGTTTTTCTTGTTGTCGGACCATGTTACCACCGCGACCCACTCACCGATGATGGCAGATTTCCAGGGGCCATGTAATGTCATGGTACCGGTCAACGAAATACAGAGGTGAGCAAACTGATATAAATTTATTTGTACCGGTAGTACTCAGTATGCAGGCGCGGCGAGAGAGGAGGAGGGGTAGGAGGGAGGGATACACAACCCAAATGACTTTCGGAGGCACATTGGCACCATATTTATACAAAACAAACTCGTTTGCGTTCCTATACTTTATTGTTTAAAATTATTTGATTTTTTTTTTACTGTATTTTTGCTTTAGAAAAAAATGAGTAAATTCATTATTTCTCCCCCTGATCGTTCTTACATGCACCAGACACCCACACAAGGTTTGATATTGCATCAGGTACAAATTGATCAACATTGAAAAACTAGGGCTTAACACCATGGGTGTTAAATGTTAACATCATGGAATCAGTAGGGCCAGGACCGCACCTAATGATGTTTAGATTTACACCATTTGGTGTTAAAACCACCATTTTAGTGTTATATTCACACAAGTTTGGTTGTTAGAATGGATGATAGGACACTGCTTGTGTTATTTGTGCACACTTTTGGGGTTTTTTTAACACCTGGTGGTTGCCAAACTAATTACTGGTGTTAATTTAAACACCCCACCGGGAAATCAAATACATGACCGCCACCCCTCCTGTGTTAATAACACCAAACTTTGGCGTTAACAATAACAGTGATGTACAGAACTTTTGGCAAGGTACGCACACACTTGCTGGATAATTAGTGTGTGGCAGGCCTTGCACTTCACGCATGGAGAGAGTCGAACCAATCAGAATTTGCGAACATCACATCAGTGTTTGGCTAACCAATGGGAACTCCACTTTCATGTTTACACATATACTAAAGACAGACTTGAAGTACTGTGGCAGGGACTGTATATTTGTAATGTCTGTAATGTCTGACAGTTTAATATAAAATGTTTTATTTTGTTATTGTTTGCTCCTATTGTAATACGTCTAACATTTCATAAGCAGATCACCAAAATGCATAATAATAATTGTGCAGCAGCAATGAACGGTGTTAAATCCTAAATTTCAACACCAGTAACTAACACCGACAAGTTTGACACTGACTTGGTGTTCAAATTTTAACACCACGGTTTTTGCACAGGAATTGCAGTGAACATACAAAAAAAAACGGAATCAAAGTATCAAAAAAAGTATATGTTGAAGTTTTTTCAGATGATATGATATTCTTTCTTTTTTCTTTCCTCCATTGTGTCCTTTTCTTTCTTCTTTGTGTCGTTTTTTTTTTCTATAGAAGCTTATAGACCTTCCTGATTTCCTTCCTGATCCTGCTGATATCCGATAGGCGGTGTGCCACTGCACATATCGATACGCTCATCCCTAACATGATAATTGTAAACAGACCCATCGATCAATGCAAGTTGGTAACGGAAGAAACGGAAAACTCCAGAGAAATTCACATATTTCTACCTTATTTTAATTTTTGCATGACTTCATGGTGATACAGATATCAGCTAGATTAACTCCAGACTCTTTTGAACCACATTCTTCTGCAAGTTACCTTCTACTTTTTGTAAATCCTAACTTGAATTCTATCGTCGGGGAAAACCAGCAGCCAGGCTCGAAAGCCAACAGGCCCGTAAACGTCGTGGCGTGGCCGCTGACGGACTGGACTACTGTAACGTAGCATATAAATTAATAATCTAAACTTGAAAAATACATTTGCAGACATAGAAGAAATATATTGGAATTATTAGAATACAGTATTTGAGAGAAGGTGGAATGTATTAGGAGCTACATGCTCAGAACACAGGGGTGTAGAATTCATCCGATTCAGAAAAGCAGGCATTGCACATTTTTATCAACCATTGCATCAGTCTCTTGAAATAACTGATTGAAAGTGAAAAACACTAGTTAAGCTCCGTGTAGCCAGACACATTACACACAATTTGATAAACATCAGTAATCATTGAGTGACAATCATCTTCCATGTCATGCTAGATTACAAAACCAAATTATAACATACAACGGATACGAGCTATAGCAGCTCACAAGTTCACGCTCTTCCAGGCCACCTTACTCTACTCAGGCCAAATTACTCACCATATTAAGCAGCTCATTTTTGGCTGTGATTTGGTGGAGAAATCAGACCTTACTCTTAAGTACGGGTCTGTAAAAATTTAACTACATCATGGCAAAACGATGAAAAAAGAAAACAGTGGGTTGTGTCGCCTAAGACAGGCAGGTTCAAGCGGAGAGCTGCCTTCAGGCTTCATTGCAAGCATCTTGAACCCAATCCCACCCCATCCGTTGCTTCGCATCTTTTAGTATTTTAGGTCCAACAGAAGCTGTAATTTTTGTTTGCAGTGAAAGGCGTGTATTTGCATAACTAAGCCAGCCCAATCCAAGTGGAAGGCTTAGTTTGTGATGTGCAGTGCAAATTTTTGGTGTTGGTTTGTAAATATGTAAATAGAAAGAAGTTTATATAATTATCCTTCATAGAGTTTGATATTTTTAGTGCTGTTTTGCACCATTTCAATTGCAGGTACAATAATTCACATTTTGCTAACTAAATTTTGGTCAAGTTATTATTTTTTGAACAAAATATTCCCTGGCCTACAGTAGATGTAAAGGGTCTGAATTTGCTTACAATTTAATACAAAACACATTCGTACACATACACTTGTCAAAATGCCTGGCCTGCTAGATCTTCCAGATGAGCTTCTGTATGAAATCTTTTCATACCTCACAATTGCTGATTTGGGTCGCATTGCTCAAGTTTGTTGGTTGTTACAGCGAGTCAGTGGTCATGATGCAGTGTGGAGAAAGATCAGCAAGCGCTTGATTAACATCCATGATAATTCCCGATCCAAGGTTACTAGGGGAAGTCAAGACTGGTAAGTTAAAGGTCCATGGCCC
>JAMKCH010023014.1:0-87099 GCA_023653785.1 Ophioderma brevispina
TCCATGAAAATTACCAATTGTCGTCGGAAAAGGGTGAAATCAAACATTTACCCTTACTGGGGCTCGACAATTAGAGTAGACCACTCTACAGTTGGATTCCAGTTCGGTTGTTGTAAGAAGTATAGTCGGCATTGGACCGAATAACCGGCAAATATTCTTACATAACGTGCTAACGTACGGACATTTTGTTGGGTTGGCCTGCTAATTGCTGTGGTAATGTATCTTGTTGACACCGGGATCTTAGTTGGCTGTGGGCGTCTTCCTGAGCTAATGACACTGAAAATGACATTGTGAAATCCAAACGTTCAAAAAGCAACAAGTCACTTTTATTGAAAGATCTGAACTCCATGACCATGTCACGCTATGACGAAGATTCGTGTGATGCTGGCTGTTCTCGAGGAAAAAATATTCATGTTTAGCCTTTTTTACTGTTACTGCATCTTGTGTTATGTTTGACGTATCTGTGGACAAATATTCGTTACATAGTTTTTAAAATTCGTTCTTTTTAAGTAAGATGCTAGGAATCTAGGAATATTGTGCGTGATTAGTTGTAAGTGATGGTATTTAAACAAAAACCAATGATAGTCAGTGGATGTTTTCAGGATATTAGCTTAGCAGACGTATATTGGACAAGTATTTGCACAAATGAAAGAGAAAAACCCGGTTTTTCGCCGAAAAACCAGTTTATCGAGTGATAAACTAGGTTTATCAACACACCTAGCCTTCGATCGATAAACCTGTTTTTTTAAAATCGAAAAAAAACAGGTTTATCAAATTCGATAAGCAAGGTTTTGAAAAACTGGTTATCGATGGAAAAACCAGGTGATCGACGATAAACAGGGTGTTATAAAAAGATGCTTTTGGCCAATCGAAAAACTTGGTTTTTTCGAATCGAAAAATCGAAAAAAACCTAGTTTTCTCGATCGAAAAACCGAGGGAGGGGTTTTCTTTTATGTGCCAAAAATACTTGCAATAGACGTACTACTAAAACAATTAAGTGTCCAAGGGGGGAGGGGGGGGGAGAGGTCATAGTACCCAACATTTGCGAGTTCTCGGTTACGCACAAATTTTTGTCAAGAGTTTTTGTGCTAATTGATCTGATTTTATGAAAATTACGCTTCTCCTGATACAAAAAAAAATTAAATCCGCCACGGCTTCATTAGAATAATTAGGTGGGTTCCCCCTCCCCGTGGCACTAACGACGAGTGAAAAAAATCAGATTTTTACTAATTAAAATTTAAAGTAATTAAAATCTTGGGATTTATTTGCTTTAGTATATACCTGAGGAGGTAATTATTTAATAATTAATACTACTTAAATCAATCACCCTTTTCTATGCTGTGCATTCCCATTGTTATTTTGTCATGCCGTGCTTAACTGTGTAAGTCTATGGGAAAAATAAGGCGATTTTGAAGTTCTGAGCCCCTCCAGATGGTATACATTATGCTATATTTTGCAATGATATTTTACTTGGTTATTCTTCGAGTAGATATCATGAAGATTTTGGTTCACAACCTTCGAGTGAGCGCGGGGAGAGACGGAGGAAAGCGCGTTGAGAACAAAAAGGCTGTGTTTGACACGAGTTCTCCCTCAGGGACAATTGTAATATGGGGCAAATGAGGTTGAGGGGCAAAGGTCGGGAGTTTTCATTTCAGTGCTGGGGGATTAGGTGGTTAATACGGGGCACAACATGGAGGGGGTGGTCAGTAGCTGTCATTGATGCAAACTCATCGGAAAGTGGGTAATCTGGGGTGATGGGTCCCTAGGAACCCCAATCCCCCCCTTGGGCACTTAACGGAAGTTTTGTTGCTTGGGCAATTAAGTGTTAATTTATCCGTCGATAGCTTTAAAGGGTCCTAAAAGAGTTTATTTTTCTTCGGATTACTAAACTCGTTTTAAGCAATTAAAGAAAAAAACTTCCCAGAATTGTTTAAATTGAAAAATTTATGAAACTCAACCCAAAAATCTGTTGTTTTATCTGCGTCCTATTTTATTAATTGACGAACGAATTCTTTCATATTCTTATCAGTCGTCATGGAATTACTTCTTCAGATTAATGTTTGGAATAGAGCCCACTCAGGACTATTTAGCATTTGGGGTAATTTTGCCTAATATAATCACCACGTAGAAATCTACATTCACCCAGTGCACCTTGGGTCCTTTTCGACGGATTACCATGGCCATGAAAGCTTACAAAATTAAAGTGCCCAACATGTGTAATATCATTTCGGCCTAATAGCATGCTAAAGTACTACATGTTGTTTTTATGTCAATGTGATCTGATAGTTACCTATAGGGTTCTTTCTCTCGCTTCCTCCTGTATCGGAATAAAGGTCATGTGTGATGGACGAAGGTCTAAGGCAAGTAATCAAGTTTCTTGTCCGGGGTTTTTTTAAAAAAAAAGGCGGATATTTTTACGTATCTTTAAGGCGGAAATGTGGCATTAAAGCGAAACAGCCGGCAAATACATATGAGCGGGCGTTGACGAGGGAACGACACGGTATAGCCTTATAATTTTACTTGGCCTATTGTTATCCGTGGATGTTCACACAAAAGTAACGTCCAAGAACAAAACTTGCCGTAAAGAACAAACCTGCTCGGGACCTTTGACTAGACCTGCCGTCATAACGTGGGAATAGTCATAAACTTGTTTTCATCATAACATGAAGATGAAGTTCGTTGGGCTAACATTTACTTCGTTACGAGGCGTATATCGTAATGAATGATATGGAAACCATTGTATCTTTACCTCATTATTTTTTTTTTTTGTGGGGTCCCTGCTGATTCTGCGGCAACGAGTAAAAGGGAGGAAACAAACCCTTCCTGGTAATTAAATTTAATCAGCCGGGTGAGTAATATTTGGCTCGAAATGATTAGTAAAATTTGGCACTTTAGATGAGTAAATTTTACCCCTAGACAGAGTATTTGTTTTTTTAAGGGTGTTAATGGATTTCTCTTCGATTATGGAAATGACCCCTCAGCAATCTTCATCGAATTCTTCTAACGTGAAAGGCACTGTACTGATGTTAAGTATCATTTATGTATAATTAGTATGCTATCATTAGTATTTAGTACTGTGTATAATATCATGTCTTTCTAGCCATTCTCTTTTGTAATAATCTAAGTATAATTATTTACATTATATCCTAAATGTACATTGCCAACGTACTGTCGGTCTCCATGTCTGGTCTGGTCTTGTCTGCACTTGTATTGCTGTTTTCGTGTCCTTACGTCTTCGCACTTATTATAAAGTAATTTTATAGAGGTGGTCAATATTTTCGAGCCCTGTCTGATTTGGAAGCCTTCCCAGATCCACTTCATTTTCTTTTTTATCGTTCTATGGTGAATAAACTGATACGTACTGATACATAAGTGCCCGGTACTAGTGACCCAATGTGTTTGACTTAATTACTCTCTGTAATAATTTGCTAAATAAAGATCTCCCATCCCGATTGTAGTCGACGAACAAGAATGCAAATGAATTTGGACGGCGAAAACTGGGCCATCTTGAATAGTGACAGTCACTTCCACTTAATATATCAATTGCAAGGGCTACACACCTTGCAGGCAAAGCCATGCCAAAAAATGTTCAAATACTAAAAAAAAATCTCCCTAAAACCAGCATTTATGAGCTATGCCATTTGTCGAAATATGGGCGAATACGTCCACGTAGGATAAATGCAAGTTAGCCAGGCTTACCTTTTTCTACTTTTTGATGTGTTGTTTGGTGGGAGGAATCTTTTCTGCAAGTTACAAAAAAACCTTCTGTAGCAATTTGTCCAGGTGTACCTAGGATGTAAAGATTAAGTGAAATTCGATTGGTGTGGTAATAATCACTTATTTCGGTCCTGTTCTTTCTTAATGTTGAAACGATTAGAGTTGTCAAGTTGGGTTTGGAATTATTCGGTCCATTTGCCTTGCATGTGTTTGTTCGTGAGAAAAAAGGACGTGTTTAAATTATGGGCTTACTATGATCTGGCAGCTCAAAAATATTAACGTAAAACCTCTCAGAAAGAAAGGAATCGTTACACGTCAAAAAACCTTAAGAACTGAGAGGGTATTAAAACAATCCGACTTATAGTTACATCTACACACATGAGAGGGTAATGTAGATTTGAGTTTGAGGGGCGTGGTTATTAGGGCTTCAGGAATGCCAGTCTGGGCTTGGATTTTAGTACATAGGGGCTGTGTATAGGTTGACTAAGGTAGTGTCAAAATAAAAAGTTGTTAAATTAAAAATTTGAATTTCGGTGAACGTAACAAGGAATACAAGCCAGCGTCGCAAAGAAATGGAGGAACTTTAAATTGATAACTTCTTTAGTCATTTTCATTATAAGTGCAAAATACAATTTCTGATACAACAACGTTCCCGATGATACAAACAATTGTTTTAACATGTACATGATAAATTCTTGTTATACAAAACTTTAATTTTTAAAAAACCCACTGCATTTGCCTTTTTTATGATGAAAGTCAGAGAAGAAATGAATGAATGAAAGAGTCCCCTGCTCCCAAATTAGGGCATGAAATAGCACCAATGACTCACTTCATTAAGCAATACTGCCATGATGACACAATAACATTTGATTCTTACTTCTCTACTCTGGTTACGCTATGTAGTTAGGCAAAGTAGTATGATCAAAACAACATCATGCCAAATTGCCATGGGAAATGGCATAAAGAAACGAACATTCATGATGGATTGCACTCTCAGAGACTGAAATACTTTTCCGGTTTCTTGTTATTTTGTTGCTATAGGCAATTTTGAGTCGTTGATCAGGGACACGCATGGCATACAGGTCTAAAATTTTTAAAGGATCTGTTTTTTTGGTTCAAGTATAGACGGTCTTTTTTAATATGGAGGACCATAACAATTTGGGCCTTCGCAGTTATGAGAAATAACAAATACAATAACTCTGAACTGTTCTTAAAATGTCCACGGTAAGTGAAACTGTTCCTAAATGTCAGTAATCTTCTACATAGTGGACATCATGATCAGCCAATCGCCCATAGCGTATTGGAATTTATCACTTTTCTCTTTCGAGCGTCTGTTAGTGAACTTGTGATTTTATTTTTTTTACAGAACAAAAACAAAACAAACAAACAAAAATCACAAAAGTACAAAATGAACAACAATCAAAACAGAAAACAATCCGCACTGAAGCAGCTGAATACGCCCTAAACTGAAAAAATTTAGTACAGTGCAGCCCCAAAAATAAAACATTTCTCAAGGGTTTATTCCAGATAAACAGCAACTCTATATAGATAAGAAGCTTTTTGTAGTCGGTATGTGGTTAGGAAGTGGATGAGATGTTATATGAATGTGCCGGAATCATATTTTTATTAATAGAAAATTGTACTGAAAGAAGATATGGGAGGTGCAAGATTTTCAAAATTTTAACAATCCAAATTGACTATTGTGCTGATGTCTGACCGTTGTTTTCCAGCTAAGTTAATCAAGCATCCAAAAAAAGTCCCACGAGCTCACAAATAATGCGAGCAGCTCTGTTGGATATTGTGACTTATTTGCCTAAGCGATACCTAAATTTCACAATACTCAAGCATGTGGACGTACAATGCATTATAAACATGTTCAAAGATTTTGGGATAGACTTAAGTTTAACATTCTTTAACATAAAACAGTACCTTTTAGAGATTTTTTAGCACATGATCTATTGATTGATTCCGTGACAATCTTTCAATATTACTCCAAAGTTTACATTTCATCAATTTCTTCAAGGAACAAAACCCTAAATATTCGATCAGCATATGGTTAATAAATATATGACCGTTCGAATAGAGTAATTCAGTCTTCTCAAACCCTTTCTTAAAAATAAAAGTATTAATCCAGTGTTCATGGGTGTTGTATCCATTTTGACTTTTGATGACGTAGCCCGGGCCCACAAAAGAGTGCCTGTGAAACAGGCATTTTACCAGGTGTTCCGACATTGGAATATATGTAATCCTAAAGCATTTCTTTGTGACGGGTGAATTGCGGCTATTTAACATGCATTCAAGTGCCATGTGTACTTAGAAGGCATCAGATGTGATATAAAGACCACATGTGTTGTGCTCAAAGCTAAATTGGCTAATAAGTAGGATTAATTCTTGGAACCCAGTGCCCGTAGGTAGTTCTATACTGTGTATTATAAAGAAATGGTTGAAACGTATTCTGCCATTCATTGGACCATACCTTGCACGAAGTAGATGTTTTCTATGTGACTGACTTTATTATCCGATAAGATATCCGGTTCATAAACACCAAATTGCAATGTGCATCTGTCTCTTACATTGATTCCCTGCAAATGAAATGCACGTGAATGTTTTGAATAGCCAGCGCCATCATCACTATTAGATAGAGTTTTGATGTTATTATGTTGCTTCATATGAAGGACATGCAGGATTGCTTTGCGGCATTTTGGGGCACAGGCTACGTCATCCAAAGTCAAAATGGTAACCCATGAGCCATGACTTCATACTTTATTATTAGAGGGGATATGTTGAGGAGATGAAAATTACTCTATTTGAACGGTCATATATGTATAGAAACATGTGTGATCAATATTAGGTTTTGTTCCCCTTGAATATTCACACCATTGATGGTAACAGAAACGCATCAAGATTCTTTGACAGACTAGTAACCGCTGTCTAGAACCGTATTATTCATAAATTAAGATTGTTAATTGTTAAGACTAAGTGTGTACTTTGCAGCCAGTTAGTGATTTAGATCTTCATTTAAACAGTTAATTATATCAGTTGTGGAATTAGATGTGAAAAGTAAATTATGGTATCATTCAGCATAACATATTAACTTTCAGTGTTTAAACATATTTAGGCAAGTCATAATATACAATTAAAAAGGCAAGTGTCCGTCAATTGACCCCTGAGGCATACCACAAGTAATGTTACAAAAGTCAGATAGAGTATCAGCTATGGAAGTGCATTGAGTACGACCAGAGAGATAACTTTCAACCCATCTAATACTGTACTTACTTAATCCATAAGGTTTAAGTTTATTCAAAAAAATTGTGTGGTTTATTGTGTCAAATGCTTTTTTAAATCAAGCATAAAAAGACCAATTAAATTACCTTTATCAATTTTCATTATACCAAACTTCAGTGATGTTAATTAAGGCTAACAGGATGAGCGAGAAGGTCGAAAACCTGATTGGTTAATGTTAATTAGATCATTATCATTTAAATGTTTGTACAATTGGTCAAAAACAGCCCTTTCTGCAATCTTAGAATGGAGATTGGCCTATAGTTATTGGGATCACTTGGGTCACCAGCCTTGAATACAGGAATAACTTTAGCTCTCTTCCAGCAACTTGGAAATTTACAAGTTGTGAAAGAGTGATTAATTAGATGAGTGATAATTGGCGTAATTACTGGAGCGGCTAATTTCAATAATCTAGATGGAATGTTGTCTAAACCTGTGGCTTTATTATCAGATAATTCTGTTAGTTGATTAAGGGGGAATATGGGGTTGGAGGGGCTAAAATAAACATTTAAAATTTAAAATAAGGAGAAAATTACCTTTCTTTTGGTTTTTGTTTGACAAAAATCGGAGCTTCCGTTCAAAAGTTATGGTCGAAAATGTCGCATTTGCTTTATCTTTTGGATCAGTTACTGGACCAGCATTTATCTTAATCATGTTTATTTTAGTAAACTTGGTTTTAGATGGAACAGTATGTTTAAGATACCTCCAAGTGTTTTTGGTATCATTTTTATACTGAGAGAAGTCTTGTTTTAGAAATTGCTTTTTTGTATCTTTAATTAATTTGTTAGCCTATATATACATGTATACTTCTTTTCTAATCATATCTAGACAAAAATTTGCCGCATTTTCGCATCTTTGCTCGATTTTCAGGCGCAAGTCAAGGAATTTTTGCGTATTTTAGGTAATTTTCGGATTTTGATATCACTCACAAATGACGTCATGTGTGCTTCATATGGATTTTCTTTGGGGTTTTCAATTTATTCTACTACTCCCACTGCTTTGAAAAAAGTATAGGTTGCCATATTATAACATAAAATAGTTTTTTACACACCAGCAGCAAGACTGTTCAAGGTAATTCGGGGGGGGGGTAATTTTGTTAAAACTGGTTTCAAGGTTTTAAATGTGAAACATCATAAACATTTCATGTTTCTATTTTTTGGCGATACTAATGTCTTCTCTAGTCCATTGGAGGGAAAACACTTGAATGGCTTTTGCTGAATTTGTGGTGGATTTAGACACAATCTTTTATAATTCTTGTGCCTTATTTTAAGATTCCACACATTGGATATATAACAGTCACTCTCGACATTATGAATCACGATATAGCCGAATAACGTTTGACTGAACAAAGTCGGCAAACCACGAAATTCACAATTTTTCACGATTTTTGTACAACAGCCCTGCAAAATGGCATGCTTCCGTATACAGGGGGAGTAAAAAAAGTGACCCCGGATTGCGTCGACATTTTGAATTTTTAAATAATATACAGCTAACATATCTGGTATCATTCGGAAAGCCTACTCATTTCTTTAAGTTGCTGCAAAGATAATCTAATATGGTAAGTATAGGCCGAACTACAGTATTTTGAATCAAGTATACCCCATTTGACCCCCTGAAGTCAAATGGTGCGTCCCTTACATTTCGTCTAGCTGGCGCGAGGAGCAGCAATATTAATCTTCGAAAATACAGTTTTAAACAAAAAATTATCCAGTTGATTCATTTTTTGTGATAAATTTAGTAGGAATAATGACCGTTAAATAGATCAATCTTTTGTTGGAAACTAGCTGAATAAAAAAACGTTGCTCTATTACACGTTTTATTACAATGCACGGCTAAATCCTGAAATTCTCGTTGGGTGCCCTGATTTTTTTGGTAGTTTTCACACCAAATTACTTCATCAATAGTACAATCAAGGGGACTAATTACGAAGTATTCTTCTGATCTGTCAAATTCAAGTTAAAATATATAAAAACTTCACAAACAACTACTAAAGCTCAAACAATCAATTTTGCCCTACCTGCAACAGCAACCGTAAGATTACCAGTAGTTTGAAACTCATGGTGACAACTGTTTTCCGGAACCAAGTTAATGTGTGTTCACTCCTAAAGAGCGGAAGGTTCACATGTAACGGTAGAAAGAGAATAACAATGTATTAGGCTTATGATACCCTGGGAAGCCCCAAATGTTGCAACAGGAAAACCAGGTTGAGAAAGCTAGCTTTACTCATTTGTAATATTTTTGCGGGAAAACAGCGGGGTGTAAAACACGAGAATGTCTATTTTAATTTTCAATTTTAAGTAGCAACAGTAAAAAATTCCCATGCTCAGCAATAAGGGAGAACTAAGTATAATCCCTTCAATTTAATTCTTAAAGGGACATTTAGTGATCCACAGCTTCGCCCCTCGACTTACCTAAAACAAATTTTGTATCACCTTAACCTTAGCTGCTTAGTATTGTATGTGTGCCTTATCTGATGTGCACATTCGATAGTTTCTGTAAGAAATTCACATTTATAAACCGACAAAACAAAAATTAACACTTAAGTGGCCAAGGTCCTGCGCACGCCCGTTTGTGGTCAAGGGGGGGGGGGGGGTCCTGGACCCCAACCTAAAATGCATTTCCCATAGGAATATTTAAATGAAACTCACCACACGCCAAGACTACTCTAAAATATTAACAACAAAGAAAGAAAAAAAAATGAAAAATATAATTCGACCTTGAAATTAGGGGCAAAACATTGATTTTCATAAGCGTCAATTTTCACCAAAAAGAGGCCATTTCGTTTTTGAATTTTTTCCAACATGACACACTTAAAGGTGCGTGTTCCGATCGTCTTTGGGACCCCCCTGATTTACCCGGAAGTATCGATTTTGATATCAGATGAAAGGCCATATTTTTCTCATTCTCGTCCTGAAATTTGAGCCCTCAAATCCATTTCATTCCCAAGATATAAACAAAAAACCGCCGTTTTAGTGGTTAACCATCAATATTAGCACAGTAGCAACATGCATTATTGCATCTAACATCAAAACCGCAAGTTTGTTTCCCACGGTACTTGGTGGGGTGTATGTGCAAGTGCCAGAGTCCATATCAAGTTAAAAACACAATACACATAAATCGGAACAAGCACCTTTAAAATGTTAACTATTAATTGTCTCACGTTAAGAATGGACCAATTTAACTATGTTTAGCAAAAACAGGGGTGTTACATAAATTTTACTAATTTTACTAAACTGTTTTCCCGAGCTAAATATTTACCATTCATTTGTACAGGGAAATCAAATAACATAATAGCATATAATTGGTTAATGAAGCATTAATGAAATTTAATTAGTATTTGTTTGTGATAGTAACATAAGTCCACATACATGACTAACCACCAAAGGTCAAAGGTCACCTCTATGTGGAAAATTATTTTTGTCATAGGCATGCCCATTGGTGGTCAAGGGGAGGGGGGTCCATATGGACCCTAACGCGATATCTCCGCAACGCATAACGCGATTTTCTTCGCGCACATGTCAGAAGATGCGGGATAACAAGCTTGACAATTAGCAGAAACAACGGCCTCATCATTATTTTAGGGTCCATGTGGACCCCCCCCCCCCTTGACCATGTGTTAAAGCACAGTGGCCTATGGGACACTGCTATACAAACATTTGCTTACCAAAACGCAAAATCGGAATCAGCTGAAATTTTGGGAATAAGCTTTCTCAAGGATAACCATCAATAAACCAGAGGAGTAGCGACGAGTACAGCAAGTGAACTCATACGTTATTAACGCAACATGAGTATGTTACGCCGTATGTTGCGGCTCAATACATATTAAGAGGTAAACAGAAACTTAATTTTACTTCACTATTTTAAACAAGTTTCAAATACGCCAGAAAATACAAAATGGACATAATAATCAAGCCTTCCGTGGTGTAATAGTACGTAAGATCCACCAGGAGAAGCGGGTTTGGAGGCGTGTTGAGCGTGGAGCATGGCGCCATTCACGTTCTGATGAAGACTAAAATTCGCTTATTTTTCAGAAAGACAAACTCAGTAAACTCACTGTTGATGCTAAACGTGACTTTTTGACTGACAAATGTCTTTGTTGTAGTACTAAGGACATGTTCATAACACTAAAAAGTCTTTTGAATTCATCTTCAGGGGTTCTGCCCAGAGCTAACTCTGACGCTGATCTTGCCAAAGATTTTCTGACTTTCTTTGTTGATAAGGTTGAAAAGATTAGGTACAATATGAATGTCAATACTGAATCTCTCTGGGCAGATAGGATTTGTAAATGCTATATGACAGGTTTTAAAGCACTCTTTGACTCTGAAGTTGCTGAAATAATTGACCAAAGTCCAACAAGGCTGCACTATGGACACACAGTTCCTTCCGGCTCATTAGGAACGAACTTTAATTGTCTATTACCTATCATAACCAAGACAGTAAACAGTTTTCTTTTGACAGGCATATTTCCTCACATTTTGAAGCATTCTATCATTATCCCTGTACTTAAGAAGATGTCTTTGAATCATGATGTACTTAAGAGCTATAGGCCAGTTGCCAATATCAAATACATTGCCAAATTGACTGAGAAGGCAGCATCGCGTCCTGTGGCGGATTTAAGGAACAGGGCCCTGTCAGCAGCTTAAGGTGGGCCCCTTAGCGTCAAGAAGCAATGCAATATCGCACTTTAGTGCGACTAAGGTGTGTCCGAGGGGGCCCTGAGAGCAATATTTTAGGGGGCCCTGTCAGCAGCTGCTGACATTGCTGACTCTTAAATCCGCCACTGATCGCGTCAGGTAATACAGCATGTTGGCGATCATGATCTTTGTGAGCCAATGCAATTTGCATATAAATCTCACCATTCCACTGGAGACAGCCTTCTCCAGGTTAGAAATTACACCCTTTAAGTCTTGAATGCTAATAAGGCTGTCTTGATTGTATTACTTGAATTGAGTGCTGCCTTCGATACCATGGACCATGATTAAAAGGCTTGAAAACTAGTTCACAGACACTAATCTTGCCTGGTTTAGATCATATCTCACTGCTGACCGAATTACCCAAGTGATGGTTAACCATGAAATGTCCAAGCAGCATATTTTAAACGACTCTGTTCCTCAGGCTCCATTGTAGTTGTTCGTCACAACTTTTGATCACTATTCATTGGTTGCCTAAGGAACGTATCAGATACAAAATCATTCTTTATGTGTATAAGTCTCTTCACGGACAGGCCCTATCATACCTTATTGATGGTCTATATTTGTATAATATGTTGGATTGTAATTCTGATGGTACAAGACGAAAGCTACGGTCTGATGTTACACGGCTTGTTATTCCTCGTACCAAGCGTAGATTTGGCGAAAGATCATTTAACGTAATGGGATATAAACGCATTCATTATTATTACTATTATTATTATTATTCAAGTGAATGTTCATACGTGTTGGTGATAAACAGCAATATATGTTAATCCAGTCAATCAACACAATTGGAAGAAATTACCTCAATATTTCGACATGGTACACATGTCTTCGTTCAGGAGAGCTCCAGTGATGTTATGACGGAGAAGATGGAGTATACTCATTCACGGTTGACCTAAGTTGACCTTTGATCGAATCAGTGACGAGTATAATGACGGAATCTCGAGGCCTTGGTTTAACTGATAATCACCAAAACGAATCAAAAAGTTCAAAATAGAATTTTGCTGATTTATTGTTCAGTGGACCATATCTTGAGGACCACTCAACAAAAATGAACAATTTTTTTCAGGCAATATGCTTAATTACCCATTCTTTATGATAAAATAAAATCCGCAGATATAAAATTTTAAAAAAGTGGAAACATATCACTTTCATTTTGGGTAATGTTTTTATTGGGTCACCCTGTATTCTATTTTGAACTTTCTTGATTCGTTTTGGTGATTTGGTATTATATTGAAAGAAGCTTGGCCGCCATACATTGTGGGAACATTGACAGGAAAATCACCGGCGGATGCAGAACCTCTACGAACAAAGGGGACCGGATTCGGTGTACCTTTGCTATTACTTACCTTTACAAAAAGTTCAGGCTCGATGAGCTTGTATTTTGTAAACATTGCTTCACGGATCTGATTATGCAGGTGCACGCAAAGGCATACAGCCCCCCCCCCCCAAAAAAAAAAAAACGAACTCCATTTAATATATGCAAAAGAATGTTTACCAGTATAAAAACACTAATTTTTTTAGAACTGCGAACAGATCTTCCCAAACGGTTTTAAAATGGCTGGGTTATAGTCATTTCTAGAAAATGACAGTTTTTTCGACTTTGTCCACGCGCAGGGTTCTTAATTTACATTTAAGTGTAATCCTGGTGGTGTACATGGAGGATCATTTGGACCCCCTGAAAACCACTTTGCCGTTAGACTTTTTACCAAAACTCCGGTCATCGATGGTGTATATCAACATGACCACATAACAGGAAAATTGGTTGTACGGATTCAAAAGGGCTGTCCAAAAATCGATTTTTATGTCTTGCACCAAATTCTCCATAAAATGTAGCTAATAATAGGAGAAAATAAATGCAATTTACATTGCTGAAATAAAAAAAAAATACTCCAGTATGATTTAAGGGACAAAATAAATTTTGAATTGTGCCACCAAACTGCTTATTTATGAATAGCATCAAAATGCCATGGCGGACACTTTTACCAAAATATGTGCAACTGATATTTAGACAATTACATAAAATTTTACAAAAACAATTTAGCGTTAAAACATGGCTCGTGAAAAACAAAATCGTGGGACCACTTCGGACCTCTTTATACACTAAAGTTGAGCTCAACATTAAACATAAGAAATAACAATCGTCGTAAAAAAGAAACATAATGTGGTATGAAATGTTCATTTATCATTTGTCGAAGGAAAACGTTCGCGAGTTGCTCTAAACTGTTGGACGCTTGTTATTGAATCATCCTGCGTCTTGTTGAGAGCAGTAAAGGGAAATATCCATTTGGGAAACCGTGTGGTTTAACTTTTTGGGTTTTTTTCTACTTTTATTAACATTTAACTGCATAGGGGGGTTCCTAGGGGCCCATTTTTTGTTTTTCAGCCAGCGTTTTTTTTTAACCCTGCAATATATTTGGTTTATTTGTATTTGCCTAACTTTTAGTTGCGCTTGCGTTGTTGCAAAAAAAAATCAAATCCATCGCGTCGTTTTTGCGTTAATTAGCATGGTAGTTGGGGAGCAAGCTGAAGTCCCGTGTGCATTTCGTGGTGAAAGCAAACGATATGTCTAGATATCTTCGGGGGGTCTTAAAAAAACACGAAAAACCATGTGTGTTGACAAAAGTGTAGTCATGTAGGAGGGTGGTATGGCCCTTTTCCAACAATGGCCGCCAAAAGCATGAAATATGATAAAAATGTGATAAAATAAGAAGCATTCGTTTTGATTTTGTGGGTGAAGCAAAAAACCTGTCTAGATATCTTCCGGGCGGTCTAAAGGACCATGAAAACTCATGTTTGCCAAATTTAGTCATGTCGGAGGGTGGTTTAGGCCCATTTCAAAATGACGCCACAAGCATGAAATATGTCCTTAAATGTGATAAAATAATAAGAATTTATTTTGATTTTGTGGTGAAAGCAAACAACCTGTCTAGATATCTTCAGGGGGTCTAAAGGAACATGAAAACTCATGTTTGCCAAAATGTAGTCATGTAGGAGGGTGGTTTATGGCCCCTTTTCAAAATGGACTTGGCCACAAGCATCAAAAGTATGTCATAAAATGTGATTAAAATATTTCCGCCTCATGGAGGATGCCTTCATTTTGATTTTGTGGTGTGCTGGTGAGTTGAATGAGCAACCCAACCTGTTATATATAGTCAGGGGCGGTCTAAAGCACAAAAATATAATCATGCAGGAGGGGTTTATGGCCTTTTTTCAAAATGGCCGGCAAAAAGTGAAGTATGAAATATGCCCTACAATACGGCAAAATAAAAGAGCGATCATGTAGATATTGTGATAAAAGCAGCCACCTGAATAGTCTCCTTCAGGGGGTTACTAAAGAGAAAGGAAAACAATCGTTGCCGGAAAATATAGTAATGTGAAGTGGGCTATGGCCCTTGCAATAATTGCTGCTAAAAGTATGGAAATATGACAAAATATAAAAATAAAAAGGGGTGTCAATCATGTGGATTCCGTGGTAAAAGTCAACCACTAATAGATATCGTTAAGGGGTATAAGAACAGAGGGAAAATGCCAAAAATTCTAATCATGGGTAGCAGGGTGGGGTGATTTGTATTGTCTTTTATTTCTCAAAAAATGACCGCCAAAAGTATGAACTATGATCTAAAATTATGGCAAAAATAATTAAAAGGGGCATTATGTAGTTTTGTGGTTCTTTATTAAAGCAAAACAAAGTGAATAGATTCTTAAGGGGTCTAAAATAATAAACAAAAAACAAAAATACAGACAAATAATTTAATCCTGTAGGAGGGTGTTTTATTTTAGGGCCTTTTTTCAAAATGCCCGTCAAAATTTCAAATATGACTAAAAATTAAAAATAAGGTTTCATGTTGAATTTGTGATGAAAACATACCGACTATCTAGATATCCTCGGGGATCTCAAATAACATGGAAAAAATTGTTGGGCCTGTAGGAGAACAGTTTGGGGTACCTATTTAAAACGCCCTCTATAATATGACTTAAATTAGTAGGCTAATATAGACCTTTCGTTGATGTTGATTTAGTGGAGAAAGTAAATCCATCTATCATAAACCACTTAGTCGGTAGGATGGTTGAGGGTTTCAAAATGGCCCTAACTCTAGTAGCTTATGGTGGTTTGTATGCACTATAGTCCAGAGCTAAACTCTTCAGGAATCCACTAATTGAAGGTCCAGGAACATATTTGGTTGGTAACAAATTCCCCACTGACGGAAAATGCTGAAAATGGCCACGCACCTTTTTGGGTGGTCACGCCCCCTTTTGAGCGGAAGTACTATGGACTGTTATCTACAGAACCGTTGGACCTAGGAGGTTGCGAAACCACTCAAAAATATGCGGACAGGCCACATTAGGGGGGTCAGTAATATATTTTTATATCCCAAAGTCACAGGTTTTTTAAGATAATTGTCAAAACCGATTTCACCATATTGCGCACTATACAATTATTATGAATTCATAAGGTTGTTACTGCCCAAAAATAGGAAGGGAGTTCACCATACAACTTGGATTTTGCTCTAAACTCTCATCCAGGGAATTTTTGGGTCGCTTAGGGTAGGTCAACAAAAAGAAAAATTCATGAATTCTTTTCCGTTTTCAAATGGCAGCACTTCAATAAATGTTGTGACTTTGAGGCAAATGGGGGAAATATTAGGTGAAAACCGCATTTTGTAAGGCGTTATAACAGTGTATTTGCTCCACAACTCAATCAGTTATGACGTTTGTTTTGCACAGAGTTATTGACCATTGGATTTTCACGGGGATTATAATCAGCATTTGAATGGTACTCCTATTCGTTTGAATCATGGGGTGGGGGGGTCAAAATGGCCCCCACCAATCGTAGAAGAGAAGTAACGTTAAAGTCCCTTCAGCAGCAAAGTTTAATGCTGCTGAAGGGTTCTTTAAATGATCCTATACGCACGTAACTGAATGTTTGTGCCATGAAACAGGCAATAATGAAGTTACACACTGGTATGCATTGAAAAAAGTCACTAAAAAACCTGAATTAGGACGGCCCGCGCGTGTGGCGGGAATAATAAGGAATAGCGACTTTCTACCTTGTAATTGTTCATTTTGGTAGGGCCTAATGGCAAGGAGTAAAAGCTGATGAAGGATCTTAAATAATCTAAATGCAATAACTACAAGCCGGTTCCAGGCTAAACATTTCATGGACCCCCTAAAATTTGGGCCCCCTGTTGTGGCTCAAAATGAAAAAGTCGCTAAAAATTACTCAATTTTTTACGCCTCGTACTACACCACCACACCAAACATACACACACACAATAAATCGAGAAGGGTAGCCAAAAATGGTAAGGAAAAACCGGAGAGAGAAAAGAAAAAAATAGGGGGGAAGAGAGAGATAAGGGGAAAAGAAAAAGAGAAAAAGACGGGGGAAAGGAAAATAGGGAAGAAGAGACATGGCAAAAGAAGAGAGGAGAGGAAAGAGGAATGTGGGAGACGGAGGAAAAAAGAAGGAAACAGGGAAGTTGTGCTCTTCTGAAAACATAATTTTTAGCTTATAAAATGGTAAAACCCGGACCTACGGTAGCTCGCCCCCTAGGGACCCCCAACCCCTCGTCCCGCATGCAGTACAAGAATCGGGAAATCATTGATTTGTATAGTGCGCAATATGGTGAAATCAGTTTTGACCAATGATCTTAAAAACATTGACTTTGGGATATCAAGAATATAGTTACTGACCCCCCCCCCCCCAAATAATGTGGCCTTCGCACATTGTTGAGTGGTCGCGAACCTCCTAGGTCCAATGGTTCTGTATAGATACAGTCAGTAGTATTTCGCTCAAAGGTGTGCGACCACCCAAAAAGGGGCGGAGATGGTGGCCCTTTTCAGGGCATTTCGGCCCCGGTCACAGTGGGAAAATTATGTTACCAAACCAATATTGTTCCTGGACTTCAATTAGTGGACTTCTCTGAAGAGTTTAGCTTCTGGAAATATAGAAAGTATTCAATATGACGTCAGCCAACCAGACATGTTGTGGACAAGATGATGTCATTCATGGACTAAAATACATTAAAGGGAACCCGTACAACGAATAATATTAAACAATATACACTATAAAATTAATTATTGACCACTATCGAGGGTTTCATAGAAAGGAATCATAAACCCTAACAATGAATTGAAACCATCTTGTCTGACCATGTGCTCAATTAAAAAACGCGCTAGTGCATAACTGTTAGGGCGATACGACCGGCACACGTTGAGGTCCTACATGAATAGGAAAATACACATTATGAAAGCATCATATGTGTAGATTGTAGATTTATATGACGATACTGTGCCGGGCCGTATCGCATAACACCAATATACATATTCCCATATACAGTAGCGCGAATTTCAAATAGGCGCATGGTCAGACAACATGCTGTTTATTCGTTTTATGGTTAGTATAATTCCGTTTTCCCATGAAACAACTCAATATGTGTTAAATAATTGTTTTTTATGTTATATTGTGTAAGGTCATTCTTGATACAGTTATCCTGTAAGCTGTCAATCGATCCAGTTAGCGATTGCCAAGGGTCATTGACAGGTGATGTATTGTAGTACTGAATGCGTCTATCTTGTCACCAACAATGGCTGGGCTTATTGAAATACGGCAACAAAAACAACCATGAGCAACTTGTAGGGGTCATGATCATGAAATTGTAGCCTGGAACCGGCATTGTTTGTAGTTAGTGCATTTAGATTATTTAAAGATCCTTCAGCAGCTTTACCCTTGCCATTAGCCCTACAAATATAAAATACACGGTAGAAGTCGTTATTCCAATCACGCGGCGTGCTGTCTAAGTTCAGGTTATTAGTGACTTTTTCATGCATACCACTGGGGGATCTTCATTTTTGCCTGTTTCATGGTCACAAGCATGCAGTTAGTGTTTTTAGATCATTTAAAGAACCTTCAGCAGCATTTAACTTTGATGCTGAAGGGACCTTTAACATTAACTTTAAGATGGGCCATTTGACCCCTTACCCCCCATGCAACGATAATAAAATGCTTGATTATATCCCAGTTGAAATCCACCCCCCCCATGGTCCAATAACTCTGTGCAATAAAAACGTCATTAATGATTTGATGTTGTGGAGCAAGCAAAAACACTGTTATTTAACAGCAGTTTACAAAAATGCACGGTTTTACCTAATATTACCCCAATTTTGCTCAAAGTCACCACAAATTTGACGGGCGCGGCCTTTGATGTGAACGCGAAAGGAAATATGAATTTTCTTTTTGTGACCTCCTTAGCACCCCAAACTTTATGCCTGAGGAGAGTTAGAGCAAAATCCAAGGGGTATGGTATGGGAAACTCCTTCCTAGGTGGCATGAAAACCTTATGAATTCATTAATAATGATATGTGGCCGCAGTATGGTGAAATCAGTTTTTGACAATTATATTAAAAACCTTTGACTTTGGGATATAAAAATTATTACTGACCCCCCATAATGTGGCCATTCCGCATATTTTGAGTGGTCTCTCAACCGTCTAGGTCCAACGGTTCTGTGGATACAGTCAGTAGTACTTTGCTCACAAGGGGCGTGACCACCCAAAAAGGGGGCGTTGCATTTCAGCATTTTGGCGTCAGTGTGATTATGTACAACCAAATATTGTTCCTGAACCTTCAATTAATGGATTCCTGAAGAGTTTACTCTGGACATATATTGGCATACAAACCCCCAGTAGCTACTAGAGTACTAAATCAAATGTGACTGAAAGTATGGTAAATTATAAGAAATCTTCGTGCTGGTGAGTTCCATCTTTTAGGCCGATCCATAACGTTACATTAAAATTCTTCCACATTTTGCAGCCTACCCCTCTTGCCGAGTCTATATTTGCTATTGGTCAAGCGACACCCTATCCTCTAACATTCTCTAATTTACGCAAATTTTTCAGAGTACCACCTTATCCATAATTGCCCCAATTTGTCGCAATACCAGTGACGCCATCGCCATGCTCAACTTTGTCAATCTGTCGTGATTTCTTTAATATAAAAATAATCGCAAAAGGTCAATTGTGGATACGGTTTACACTTGCCACCTTGTCTCTAAGACCTCTCAGTACTTTTTGGCAAAAGGCAGGAAAATAGTGACTCCGCTGGTAAGGTAAGGTAAGGTATGGGTTCATTTCTTTCACAATCCCTCGAACATCTCCCTGGAGCCCACCTGGACAGTCCAAGTCTGCGCTGAAATCTTTTTGTGGCTTGGTCGATAGTCAGCATTGTTCAATTCCTTTTTCCTGTATGGTTGATGGTTGACCCCTTTTGATCCAAAGGATACCCATTCACACCGAACAGTACCTTTATTCATCATGTGTCATCACTGATGGTGAAACAGTAAGGATTTTTTAACATGCGTATAAAAATTGTGCGTTTATTCGTGGACACGGTTGAATTATTTTGCGAATATGGGTACCTTTTATTAAATGGATAGTTTAGCCATCTTTCATCATAATAATTGTATAACACATTAACTCCTAAGCTGCCATTGTGGTTGACTGACCACAGTGATATCATAAGAAATGCCACAATGGCTTACACACCGATTCTCTTTGGATAGATTTCTACGGAATACACGCCCTTTCGGACCCTGTTTGTTTTTCATTGGAAACTTAATGTGCAACAATATCGCCAGATGATAACCCTTTTTTTTTTTCAATGGAAATCTTAATTGTGAACAAAATATGCCAGATGATCAAGAGAAAATTCCTTACCACAATTACAGACCTTCCACAACACCACTTGAGCATTCATACAGTATGTCAGGCACCAGCTCCTCTTCGACAATAATGTTCAGTAAGCACCTCTCTTGAACCATAAGGAGAATTGCCCCTATGAAGTTTAGTGGCCACTATAAGGTATCAAAACGCTCACAATTTGTTATATTTTCATAGAGTTATCGTCAGCACCAGTGTACAAACCACGTAGAGGCATCAAGATTGGTTGAATTGCCTTTTGCGATATCATGGGACAAGAGAACGTGATTCGGGATGTCTTGGAGCAATATGACACATGCAAATTCTCGTGTGCAAGAAATTGGGTTATGTTGAAGGAATGATGGGCGTAAGCTGGCATAGCTTATAAGACATTAAAGAAATAGCTAGATGATAACTGCTGTCATTCTGGTGCAAAATAGTAGCTCACAAGGCTTCTTAAAATTGTACGCGGTCATCACTGTGGCACATGATTGCCTAGTATTGTTTTGAGAAATAAACCGTCTCTCGTTCCAGTTTTAAGGACAACCTGACATTTATCCATCGAACATTCACACGATGTAATGAAGCCAACAAACCAGATGAAATCAAGCCAATCGAAAATGTGGTTGTTCAAAATGGCACACTAGAAACTATATAGTACAGAACCTCGGGAAAATAGTAGATAGGTTGAACACTTCATGCTGCTGCCTGTATGCATGTGAAAAGATTCACCAAGAAGATTTGCAGGCATCCACATCTCTTTTCACTACTAGTTTCGGCTCATGCAATTTAAGAGATATTCTCGGCCATCCCAAAAATCCCTTGCCAAAAGATCGTTTCCCCGATACTTATCAACGCAAGGTAGTGGGGTTAGCAACAGGCTGAACATGCTCTCCTAGAAGGTAGACACACACTCGTGGATGAATGAATCGAAGAGCTTGGTCAGGACCATCAACAAGGTGTGATACCTATCGAGATTCTCTGAGACAAGGTAAAAGGCTTCCACATTGTAAATGCACAGACCAATTAAATACGACGTCCGCAACATTACCTCTTATTTTGTAACATCCTCATCTAAGTGATCTTTTAAACAGCTACCATCTGCTCATTTGCAGTATCCCGTGTGCACTCTATCTTGGCAATATGTTTTATACCATGTAGCAGATTTTAATATCAAATAGTAAAGTCTAGATGTTTTTTAATTCAGGATACTTACCATACATCCTGCATGATCCGAATAGGTGTGTCAAGAGATTTTCAGGGGGCATTGGGATTTTGCTTTTGTCCTCCATGGAAAAGTTTATCCATTATCTTAACTTTCTCAGTTGGACATCCATATCAATATTGAAATTATAACTAAAATCAAGTATCAATTTCCCCCTTTTCCTCCGTATTCCCTTTTCTACTTGTTTAATTAGACCTCCTTATCCTTATTGACTCGCACTTTGCTGTTTGCTCTATCTGGGCGCCGATCGCAAGCCGCAATTCAACATGTGGTCATTACTGTCTTTCATGAGGTTCAGTTTATGTAATTATAAATTTTTAAATCGCACTGAAACAACATTGATGGATTTTTGTTGGGGTTTGTAGAAAGCCTCTATTGGTTAGTGTGAATATACACATGATCGCATCAAAGACCTTCGACCATTTCATCACCAGATCCCCTCATCTCCTGTTAATATCAATAAAGAATTATACACTATACGATTTGATATGGCCAAAATTAATGGCAATAAAGGTTTTTTATTTTTTTACCACGTCCCCCTAAAATCTGTCATTCAAAGTTGCCTGATCAGTCAACAATAATACGAAAACATCCGCCTGTTTGTTTTCATTTCCATTACTTTAGGCATCTAGAAAACTTCAGAGACCAATATGTTCCCCTATAGTGTTGTCAAGTGACACATTAACAACCGAAGGACGGGGGGTGGGGGGGGTCAATTAATGTCTTCCAAAATGTTTGCTACAGGTATCCATTGTTAACAACATATTATTTGGTCTGCTTTGAGGGGACTACTGTTTTTTATATATAACATTTGCTGTGCTTTGATCACACAATTTTGTTCATTCTAGCCTATTTTCGCGTTTTGAACATTTTCGGCAGCCATTTTGAAATAGCCTATAAGTACCCCCTACAGGGCTGCAAATTTTGGGCAACATGTTTTGTTTCTTGTTCTTTTTGACCTCCTGAAGCTATCTAGACATGTGGCTTACTTTAACCACAAAATGCACACGGGACTTTATTTCATGACAAGTTTTGATCCCCTCAAACACTATTGGTCCCCTGGAGCTTACCCCCTACATGCACTAACGGAAGGTGGCCCATTGACAAAATTAAAAAATCTTAATGGAGTTACTGTGATTGATTTTCATAATGCATACACCTAGTGACATAACCAAAGTGACATAATTAATCAAAAATTTCTTGCAAGTAATAAGATAGGTCCATTGGTGCCATAATATTTTATACACATCATATATCGGTTTACTGTAGAACCCCCATGGTAATTTATACAGTACCTTAAATACTAAATGGCAGGGACTTTATGTTTTTTCTGCTTAATGTGGTAAATATATTATTCTCACCAATTAAAGCAATCGGCAGAAGGCTAGGTGAATCAATGCTGTAGAACGAATAGTGTCTTTTTTTTCGCACATTTTTACGGCAAATTAAATCAATGTTTTGCCTAGTTTTCTTACTGAACAATCTTTTTTCAGTTTTTTTTTTTCTTTATGTCTTTGAGCCTCTCGGTCACTCTATGCCACCTGGTCTTGCCTAGTATTGTTTGGAGAAATAAACCTCTCGTCGTTTCCGTTTTAAGACAACCTGACTGTCGTCCATCGAACATTCACACGATGTGATGAACCACAAACCAGGTGAAAATCAAGCCATCGAAGAAGGTGTTGTCAAATGGCTACACTAGGCCAAACTAATATAGTACACAACCTCGGGAAATAGCTAGATAAGGTTCACACATGTCATGCTGCATGCTTGATAAGCATTTATAAACATCAACAATCACCAAGAAGATTTGCAGCATCCCATTCTTTAATACTAGTTTCGTCATGCCATTGTAAGAGATACTCTCGGGCCATCCCAAAGATCCCCTTGCAAAAGATCATTTTCCCTGAACTATCACTGCAAGGTAGTGGGTCCAGCAACAGCTGAACAAGCGTCCTAGCAGGAGACACACACCTCTTAAGGAGGAATGAATCGAAGAGATTGGTCCAGGACCATCAACAGGGTGGGTTAGCCTATCGTAGATTCTCTTGAGATCAGTACAGGCTTCCAACATTGTGAAATGCACCGAACCAATTATACTAACGTCCGCACATTTACTCTTGTTTTGTACATCCTCATTAATTGATCTTTTACAGCTACCATCTGCTCATTGCAGTATCCCGTTGCACGCTATTTGGCAATATGTTTTATACCATGTAGCGATTTGAATATCACAACTTCACAAGTCTATATGTTTTTGAATTTCAAGATACTTACCATCACCATACCTTGCATGTCCTATGATGTGTTCAAGAGATTTTCAGGAGGCATTGGGATTTTGATTTGTCTCCAGGGAAAAGTTTAATCCATTATCTTACTTTATAACTTTATCAGTTGACATCCTCTATCAATATTGATATTTTGAAATCAATAATGAATCTTAAAAGTGAATCATGGAACTTGAGAGTTTTGATCAGGTAGTGTTATTAGGTATCTATCTAACATTCACCTGTGTCATTACTATTACTGTCTTCAAAGGAGGTCAGTTTTGTCATTATAATTTATAATAATCGCACTGAAACACATGATGGATTTTTTGTGGGGTTTTAGAAAACTCTATTGGTTAGTGTGAATATACACATGATCGCATCAAAGACATGCGAACCTTTTCACCAGATCCACTCATCTCCTGTTAATCCAAATTAAGAAATTAGTACAATATTACGATTTGATATGGCCCATTAATGCAATAAAGGTTTTATTTTTTTACCCCCCCCTAAAATCTGTCATTCAAAGTTGCCTGATCAGCAACGTAATAAGAAAACATACTCCTGTTTTGTTCATTTCCATTACATTTAGGCAGCAAGACTACTTCAGAGACCAATAATGTTCCCCTAATAGTGTTGTCAGAGTGACACATTGACCCAAACCGGGACGGGGGGGGGGGGGGGTCAAATCATGTCTCCTAAATGTTTGCTAAAGGTTCCCAGTGTAACAAACAATTTATTTGTCTTGCTTTGATGGGACTCTGTGTTTATATATAGACATTTGCTGTGCTTTGATCACACAATTTGTTCAATTCCATCCTATTTTCGGCGGCGTTTTGAAACATTTTTCGGCACCATTTTGAAAATACTCTATAAAGTACCCCCCTACATGGCTGCAATTTGGCAACATGTTTTTTTCTTGTTCTTTTTTGACCTCCTTGGGGGAAGCTCATCCAGACCATGGCTTACTTTCATTACAAATGCACACGGGACTTTATTTCATGACTGTTGACCCTCACATGGGTCCTAGTAGCTTAACCCCCTACATTGCACTAACGGAAGTGCCCATGACAAAAATGAAATCTTTAATGGGTTACTTGATTCTGATTTTCATAATGCATACACCTAGTGACATAAACAAAGTAAATAATTAATCAAAAATTTCTTGCAAGTATAGTAGGCCATTGGTGCATAATATTTTATACACATCAGATACGGTGTACTGTAGAACCCCTGGTATTTATACAAGTAACCCTTAAAATCTAAAATGGCATGGAGGACCTTTATGTTTCTGCTCATGTGGTAAATATAGTTTATTCTTCACCTTAAAGCACGGCCACAACGTCTAGGTGAATCAATGCTTTGCAGAACGACTTAGTGTCTTTTTCGCACATTTTGACGTACAAAATTTAAAATCAAATGTTTTGGCCCCTAGTTTTTCTTACTGAACAATCTTTTTTCAGTTTTTTTATGTCTCTTTAATTGTCCTTGACGCTTCTAACATTGGTGGAATTTCATCTCAAAATCCTTTAAGAAAGTTTTTATATAAAGGGGGTCTAGGACCCCCTTATGCACTAACGGCAGTGCAAAACACCTTATGCAGTTAAAGCAATAACAGCACATTTTTGAAGAGCGCCCCCAATTTTCAAAATTTTATATTTTTGCACAGTTTATGGTAATTGTCTAGGAACTACACCTGCGAACGAGAATGCTCACAAAGCGTATTACATAAAAAAGCACAGATTTTGTAATTAGAATTGGGATCCCATATGTACCTAACTCAGAGCTGGAAATTACTAAGTTTCTGGCCTCCAGGATGAAAATTACTGCCACCTCAAGCAAATGACTATTCCGACTATTTCAATTTCATATTGGAATGCCCGTTTCCAGAAACCGTTGAATTATGATATCGGAGATCTCCGATATTAATAATTCTAATAAAAAATTCCTTCGTGTTGCGACACGTAGATCTTTTTCGAGCTTATCCATATCACAGCCATAGTTTACTAGCCATTTTAAAGACCGATGCAACTGGTAAAATCTCGAAAGTTTTTGAAAAAATTTGGGGCGCTCTTCAACAACTTGTGCTATTATTGCTTTAAGTGTTACGGCAAGACACTAGTTATAAGCTCCTTATAGGGCCATGTTAGGAGCGTCGTATCAGGATACACGCTGCCCCTGATCAGCGTTTACCTCAGTTGAATAACTCCTGACACCACCACTGTGAAAACCACTACTGAATTGGGATACGACAGAAGAAGCTCCTTTAAAAATATGCAGTCCATATCACAGGGTTTTGCAACATCAAATGTTTTGATAACCCAGGCTTTGAAGCCCTTAGAGGGCGAATGGACTCAAGATTTTTCTGATTAATTTGTTATTTCTCATGTTTTTTAATCATCCTCGCGTAAAAAGGTATACCGAGTGAATTCCTGCTTCGTTTGGTCTATCAGAGATGAAAAATGACCATGAACAAGACCAATTTTTATACAGATAATTATGTGTGTGTGGGTGCGCGCGCATGTGGCTGATGAGACAATTTGAGCATAGATCCACAATAGGGTTTTACAAATCCCGGTATCCGGTTGACAAGTCCAAAACGACCATTTTCATTAATTGGCTATAACTTGGTTTAGTTTGGGAAAATCAATAAATTAAGTGTTCAATTATGTAGACATTTATTCCAAATTGAATTCAAAAAGCGGTAATATGAGGGAGTGGCGCTTTATAAGGTTTTTTTAGGGAGGGTTACCCGGTTATACCCCTGTACAATAGTTTAGGGAATTGGTACGGGACATTCGCATATGAAACCGATATAACCTGTGTCTATAGCCAACAGCAAATATATAGCGATCGGTGGAGATTTCCGCTTGCAAAAATTCAGTGTTGGACCAATAAAATGGTGCCATTTCAGTGTAGAGAGCAATGAATGTGACGTGCAGAGCGTTCAAATGGGAAAGCCATTTACTCATTACAAGGTTTATTATTTCATCATCACAAACACTCATGTAATTTTTAAGAGGCAAGCTTTCCATATGTACCCCCCCTCTCCTATATTTACAATGCACAGAAAATGTGTTTTATCTTATCTGTTATTCCGTTTTGAGATCACAAGGCCACAATTGGGCGACATAAATTTTGTATCATGTAAATATAACGAGGGGGGTAACATATTGCAGTCTTTCCTAATTTTAAGCTTCTGTTTAAACTCAATGTTTATAACAGTTGTAAAGATCTTTTTTTAAAAAAAAACACACCCAGTTTTGTTAAAAGCAAGTTTGTGTTGATGCTGCCAGTGTCACACAACCAGATTCAGTGGCGTGACCAGTGGGGGGGGGGGGGCAAGCTTGCCCCCCCGACACCAAAAAATCGGGAGGGGAGTCCCCACATTGTTACAATTAAAAAAGACGATCATTACTAGAACACAGAGGAAACCATCAGGGACATATCAGAAGAAACTTGAACCACCACCCCCCTCTTGACATCCTCGCCTCCTCCCGTTCCCTCGCTTCCCTCTGTCCTCCTACTCCTCCCCCTCCCTCTTTCCTCCGAATGTTTGCCCTGTTGCCCATTGCCTCCCCGCTCTTCATAATTACTTTGAACTCTACTGTTAAAAATATGGGTCTACCCGGCCGAGCGTATCGAGCCGACAAATTGGCGAATTAAAAACCGTAAACTTCTTGAGTCTTGCCCCCCCCCCCCCCCCCCTATGCTGCATGTCTGATTACGCCCCTGACCAGCTTCCCTTTAAAGCATAAGATATTGACACCATCAATAGAGGTCTTTTTCAACCTCACTGTGATGCATAAATAACCTATAACCAAATGTGTTAGTTCCCCGTAGTTCGTAGGTTATAAACGAGAATCCCTTCTAGAATTTTGGGAAGAAGGTTTGAAGTACGTTTTTTCATAGTTTTAAGGGTGCTGGATCAGAATTTTTTGGGTCCACCTCTGGGAAATGGGGGAATTCGTAAAATAAGGGGGTCAACATTGTACAGGGGTACATTTGAATCATTGTCAAATTTGTGTTAAATGTAAGCATACAGCCAATGATTTGTGAAATTGATAATGAAATGAAGGAGCCTGAGGTGCAGCAATTAAGGTATGGGTCTTGATTCTGCACCATATTTAGGTTGTGCTAAGCAACGTTTCTTGCATGACTTTTTGTTCATCTTCGTTTCCTTTTTGCATAAATAATGAAATAATGTCAAAGTTATTGAACTCTCAGTAGAAGCTGCAGTTTTATTTTATTCGTGAAACGAGAGGGCTAGCTCAATCTTGCCTGAAAGCGTTAAACTTCAAAGAATCTGAATTCCGTTGGCGTATGCATACCGGACGGATTTACTTATCAATGGGTTGGTACATTTTGTGACCCCACTTTGTCTGCTCACAGTTGAATTCAGCAGCCTTGACGGAATAAAGTTACAGTATCACGTGCACTGTATTCCGTCAAGGCTGCTGAATTCGATGGGAGCAGGCAAAAGTGGGTGCAGTAAATTAACCAAACCCCTTATCAATAACACCATTATTTGGTGGAGCCAATTAATCATTGTGTACATCCGTTGGTCAATGATGATTCAGGGAAAAGAAGGAGATGACAAAATGCACTTTTTGGTTTTGAGGGGTTTTGTGTCTTTGGGGGTCCTATCTCAGCCATTTTGCACGTCTTGTTTTACGAGCGAGCAAGAAACTTTCAAAAAATTATCGCCTGGAACAATAATGATCGAAAAACATGCCGAGATCCTATTTGTGGGCAACTGTTTTTCTGATAGTTCAATATGAGAATGAAAGATTGCTGATGTTGCTGGTGACCTCACATAGCCTCAAAATCCATTTTTTTTAAATACTGACCTAGACCCGTGTTAGGCCCAATTTCCTGGGCCTCCCACACCAACCGGACTTTAGCGCAAAGATTAGAGGTTTGGCCTGCTGCCAACACACTTCTGTGGCCAGATCAGCCGATATTACAGTTTCGGGTTACAGTTTTCATTGACAAACAAACTAGAGGCGAGGCATTACTGTCTAGAAATCAAGGGCAGTTCCGGCCAGAAATTGCCATATCTCGCTAGCATTAGCAATGGTTTTCAGCTTCACTGCCGCTTAAAACAATGAAACCGCTGACGCGAATCGGGGCTAGACGTAGCCCAAAGTCCAGGGGAAACGGATTTTAACCGAAAACATTTGTACTTACCTTATTTTTCATCGTTGATTGGGAGACTGTTAAAGCAATTGTGAAAACACAAAGTAGAGAGATATTTTCAAAGTAGAATTTAATACAAATAGAATAAGTACACAATTCTTTATCCTTCACAGTTTAGAGACTGTTTAAAGTTTGCAATATTTCAATATGACAGTGACTAGATACTTAAGAATTGAGTTCAAAAGTGAAAAAATAATAGTGGCTTGGAATATTATTTTGTAAATTTATTAGGTAGCCAACTTTGTTGTTTACTGTTCATGAATTATGATGTATAGACAGTGATCAAACAATATTTACTTCTACCATCTCAACCATCGGTTTAAATAACTTTAAACACCAATATAAAGTTATGGTTTTTTTGTTCTCTAGGCAAACCAGACCAAAAATCTACTTCTAGTTGGATAAAAAATTACCTTCTTAATATACCTTCCGCATGGTATGCCTTGTACATTATATATTTTGATTTGAATCCATTGGTTTTTAAAGAGACACACGGCACATTATGAAAAATTAGTGCGGCCCATCAATATTTTTTCAAAATCGATATTTTTTGCATGGTTGTAGGCTTTTATATACAAAGCCCTCACCCGAAATTATTAATGACCAAATCAAGCTTCCTTATGGTTAACAGGAACGATTTTATAATTTAACGTCCCGCCGGCGACGTTAAATTCGAAAATGGCGTTTAACAAAAGACACGCACGCCGTATGCATGTTTCCACCTATGCACCGGTTTTGATCCGTCTATAAACCTTTGTGGTTTTAATAAATATCAGTGAGTACTAGTCAAAAATATTCATGTAATACACATTTTGTTGATTAAAGTATGGAAAAACTTAAAAGTTGGGCCTGCAATTACCTGGAGTCTTTATCCTCATATCAATGTCCCTATCTGTTTTTGATGTCTTTAATCTTTATATGTAAAATTATCTCTGTTCTTCCCAATGCCTAGACTATCATTTGAGACAAATGCAAAATTTCATCATTTTGGTGAACATGGGCCAGGGCCTCTTTAATTGGTTCTTATTCTCCTTACTTGGGTAAGGAGTTCTGAGAATTAGTAAAACGTGTCGGTTGGTAACACGCATTTTTAACACAGCATGACGATTCCAGATTTACCCTTGCAGATGTTTTTAAGCTGCTGCCTGCAGAAAATGGAGTACCTAATCATCTTAGCTGTTTCAAAATGATGTTGGGATAGCTTTCTCTTATCCAACTCTTTTAGAATTTGGATACGAAGAGCCAAACTTTTACCAGGTAACACACTTTTAACCCATTAACAGAAATTCAACAAGCGTGTCGACATTGCATAAAGTAGGAAAAACAAATTCTCAGAGTTAGCCTTGAATTTTGATTGGTGAACAAAACGATAGTGAGACTTACGATCATTGAACATTGTAACTTTTGGTGACACAATTCCCGACCTCACCAACACCAAGCTGACTAACAGTAACCATAGAAATTAAAGACCAGTGTAGAGACATACGGGATATGTCCAGAAAAAATGCACCTCCAATTAAAAAAATTGGTATACACCTGACATTAAATAACTACCAAAAACAGTTTAAATGAGTAGTTTTTATTTTTGGTAAGCTGTTATTTTCATGAATGTTTCACTATCTACGTACATTCTTCAAAAATACTGCCAGTAAACTTGCGTCATCCCTTGACTAGATGGTATCGGAAAACATGACCTCAGATGACCTTTGACATGGTCTATGACCTTTGACATCATCTAACCCCTATTGCACCTTACACCAAGTCTGGTTTAAAACAGACTTAAACTTTTCGAAGAAGATCTGAAAAACACGAAAGACCTAATCAAAACGGGAAACACACCCCACACCACACCACACCACACACACCACACACACACACACACATACGGACATGCACACTCTTGCAAATATACCTCTCTGCTTTCAAGCCAGGGAAAATTAACATTTAAAGTGACCAGGACGGAAATGTTTTTGAGGAAATAAATTTTATCTTAAATAGCACTGCATCGGTGGTATACCACCTACCGAGAACGTTTCGAAGGTTTATTGGGAACAAACAAGCAAAGAAAACCGCAAATCTTGTTTGAACTTGCCTGATTCGGTTCCTATAGGACCGAATGTTGAATTTCGTCGTGCACGACAGATTACTAAATCATCATGATTTATTACATAAAGACGGCGTATGTCGGCTTGAAATCAATTTTGTAGCATTCCAAATATGCAAAAAACCTGGGTTCGAAAAAAAGAAGGCCGCTTGTCTCTCAGTCCAGAAGAAAGCGTACAAGTACGTATCCGTACAACTACGTACATACGTCAAATTTCCACATGCAATGCAACTTTTAAAAGAAATGCATAATGTTTAACATTTCACCCCAGGACAATTTATTTATTACAGTTTGAAGCTGTATTCTTCACTACATAGAGTTTTTTAAAGTTATCAACAACAATGTATGTGCGGATTTTTTATATAATTTTTAAAAATAAAGATATTAATTAATAGAAAATGATTAGACGTCATCAGTGTATTTTTTTAAATAAATTTCGACACATGAAATCAAAATGTTGACATATAGAATTGTTTATAATGTTGTGTGGCATTAGTTCTGAAAACTTAGTATCCTTTCTCTCTCAACTGAGAATCCTGAGATGATTTTGTAAAATCCTTTTGTAATTCTTTATAATTTGGTGACGTACTTGAACCCCACCCCTACACTCCTAACCCTAACACCCAATCGAGGTACCGCCTATTCCGTACTTGTACGTATACGTAAAAGTACGCTATCGTCTGCACTGTCTCTGGAAATCTGTAAGATCATTAAAGAGGTTAGTGTGCTATACGCGAGCGCGCGACTTGTATTTGGAATGTGAATTGAAATTCGGTCGTTGCATGAATCAAACCAAAAGTATTCCACGTTTGTGTAAAGTTAAATGCACCAACAACGTACGGCATCTAAACCTCACCAAAGCTCATACTTCTTTTGCAGTTAGCGATTGACGATCTAGACACCGATCTTAGAGACAAGATCAGGTGTTGCGCATGCCTCCATTAGCGTTCAAATAGTAGTGCGACTAGAGTATGTCATGGGCTAATTCAAGATAAAATACACCAGATGTCTGTATAAGACCCAAAAGAAGTGTGACATAAAGGGAGCATAAGAAGAAACAAACGAAGCAAAATCAATTGTAAGATTTTAGAAAAAACATCCTTTTCTGAAATCTTTACCTTTTTAACAGAACCTATTGTCGTTGTTCTAAGTACAAAACGATAAGGAGACAATTCCTGTAAATATTTACTGGTATACCGTGTATAATTTAATTTAAAAATTACACTAAACTATTGTTGGAGCTCATATGTTTAAAAAAATAAGGAATAATTTGTCTTGTCTTAATTAAATGCCTGAGGTAATGCTTAGAAAGATAATCGAGCCGGCGAAGGCCGTCATATTTTGATTTTGAGTAACGTTAGGCACTTATCAATAGAGCGCGCTATTGTACACAGGGGCTGCCATACTAGTTCCTTCGGCCAGATAGGTTGGTCGGTACCATCAGGAGTGGCAAAGCGAGGTGGTATCAACTTACTCAGAAACTATCTATAAATAATTTTGCAATGATAGACATTCCAAAGTAGAGCTAAGCCTGCTAATTTGCATAAAACAAAATGGCCGCTCGTTTGAAATGCTCCATAACTGTTTTCAGCCATATGTTGTCTTTTAGAAGGAATTCTTTTAGTTAAATAAATGCTAACATGAGGTGTTTGACAAGACAACACAAGAACTCATCAATCCATACATTTTAAATTAAAAGCGAAGCTGCATAAATCCAAAATGGCCGCCTTTTCATTAAATTTGAGCCTAATTTGACTTTAACAATGTTCAAGGTATCACATGAATGAACAAGCACCTTTTAAAGGTTGCAATTCAATTTATACTAAATATATAAAAACATGTCTTTATACACAGACTTCGAAGGTGGACAACCTAAGCCTGCTAATTGCATAAAGAAAATGGCCGCCTTTGAAATTTCGTAAAAGGATTTCCGGCCCTATCCTGTCTTGTAGAAGACATTCTTTTAGTGAAAATATGCTAAGCACAAGGTGTTTGATATGGACAACCACCAGAACTCAATCCATGCATTTTTAATTAAAAAGTTTTAATTTGCAGAATCCAGAAAATGGCCGCCATTTCGTAAGTTTGAGTACATTTGACTTTAAAGTCCCTTGGTCAAGGTATCATGTAGGAATCTTACACTTAAGTTTCCAAGTACACTATTGCTCTATTATTATAATCATGTGGTAGGCAAGACTTCAGGGGACAACTTGATCATGCTAATTTGCAAAAACAAATTGGCTGCCATTGGAATTGCCCTCACTAGTTGCGGCCATATCCGGACTCATAGAATATTGTGGTACCAAACTCCCCACAAAACTGCTAACATGCGATGTTGATTAAACAAAACCAAAGAATTCTCGCCCTCCATTTTAATAAATCAATTTCATATCCCAAATGGTCGCCAGGTTGCCAAATTAGCATTTGTACTTGCGTTGCTTTTTTAATTGTATGCCTACTTTGACTGGGCGTTTTAAGTGTTATGTATTACACTCGGAATAAATGTGTCCCCTATATACATTTTTTTTTAAGCACCTAATTTGCTATAGAATATTTTGAGGATCCATTCTTGTTCTCCAATGTGCTTCAGTAAGTTATTTCAATCAATTAAGAGATATATGCGGAATTTTGGCCTCATAATAACATTTACTTTTACCAACGCATTATACATAACTAATATCCCCAATTCCAATTTCTCCTTACAAGTATTTGCCTATCTAGTCCTCTGTATTTTGCCTCCTTTAATCTCTTCCTCGTCCCCAAGATCACCAGACTGGTCCTGCAATGACCTCACCCTTTCATGTTTTCACATCTGTACAGGACATCCCATTAGCCATCCATACACAGTCTGGCACTTGCACATCTTGTGCACTCTCCAACAACATCTGCTGCAGGTTTGCCATTCATCCGCTTGATGATCAAATTACCATCAGACGTACAATCCTACCATGACCAGTGGGCTTTGAAGTGTCTGAGAGGCTTCTACGGCACCATATAGTTTTGCCCCATCTGCATGAAGTTAATAGGCAGTTCCCTCACATAGGGGGAAAGCAGCCATATTAATTTTGGCTTTCTTTGCTCTAAACAATTTGTACCGCAAGTTGTTCTCATCTTTGATGGGTGACCTAGCTACCACTAACAACCTTGCACTCTTTTGAAGTTTGCCAGAAGTCCTCGCAACATGATGAGAGAGAGAGAGAGAGATGGGGAGAAGAGAGAGAGAAGAGATACATGTCACTTGTAGAGATTTGGCATTGCCTCGCGGAACAAAGTACCAGCTCTAAAAAGTTCGCAAGAGAGACCGACACACCCTTTTTCGTGCACACATACTGCACCCAAGTTTTAATCAGTTGAACTGATCCTCAGCTGGCCCTTCAACATGACATTAGCTGCAATATGTTATGAAGTTGGAACTCAAAACAAGGGACAAGGTACATCAAAGGCATGCATTCAATACAGTAATTGATGTGACTCTGTCAGCCCATTTGCTGCCAAAGGCAATGTTCTGGATAAACGCTCCTCAAATCCCACGTTTACAAACTCAAGTTCACATGTAGTGAACTAGATCACCCATCAAAGACGTGAACAAACTTGGCCGCTTCTCCATTGGCAACTGTCTGGACCCTTCATGAGAGAGATGTTCCATGTCTGTGGTTTCTGTTCCACAACCCCAGGTAGTGTCCTGGATTGCTTCAAGATAGCACACTTCCTGAAATCAAGAAACCTTAAGATCACTGATTCTAGTATCCACATCTGTTGAAACATCGCAATGCAGTCCAGTGGAGTCAGGTGGAAGATGCTCATCCCGTTCAATACCAATAGATGTTACTTGAGTTGTATGCAAGTTCTTCTTTCCACAATGCAACTCTCTTAAGCTCCTTAGAGACGGTTTCAAGGGGTTGCACTTTGCATAAGAAACTCTATCTGGAATTAAGGTGGGGTGAGCTGGTCTTGTCCCAGGACCCATAGGGTGCTCACATTAGATACTTGGACAGGGGCTTTTATGATCTTGAATGCTCGCTACAACTATTATGAAGAGTCTGATGGGCAATTCCTGCTAAATGTATACGTTCTCCTGTTGGTTTTTGTGGACGAAGACATCTTATGATTAAGCGGCAGGAGCATTAATGCTGAGTCAAGTTTATGCCAGGGTTGATCTTTCATACAGGCACATGGTGCCTCCAACATGGGCAGACCAAAGATGTTCCATGTCTGTGGTGCTGTCCACAACACACAGGTTAGTGTCCTGATATGCTTCCAGTAGCCTCACTTCTGCAAGGAACCCTTAGATCGGCCAATTGTGGTTCTCAATCTGTGAGCCATCACCAATCAGCCCATGGGGAGTCAGCTCCCAGGGGGAAGGATTCTCACCAGATTCAATACCAGTAGATGTTACTCCTTTAAACTGCTTAGAGACTGATTTAGGAGGTTGGACTTGCTCAAAACTCGTCTGGATTAAGGCGGCTTGCAGACAGGCTCTGTCCAGACATAGTGTGCTCACATTAGATAGCTTGGCAGCTACGCTCTTGCATGCTCGCTACACACAATTGGAGCAATTCCTGCTATACTAGGATGTATACGTTCTCTGTGCTGTTATTGCGTGAGCAACTTTACGCGTCGTTTCTTGACGGGGTTCTTATAGAAAGAGTTTGCGCGCGGTCCCAAACTCCTAGAGGTAGAGAGGTTATCGCAGTGCTCCAGGGAAGTGTTCGAGACCAGGTTACTTTAAGCTGACGTTGGTTCCACGGTTGCGTAGATGGAAAGCAACACACCATGTCTTGGGACGGATTTGCCGTAGGTGGTCCTCGTGTAATTAGGAGTTTATCCAAAGCTTGGAGAGTCTTTCTTCAAAAAGTGGGAAGTTATGCATCTTGTACGCTACTTCCAAGATGTGGCATAGATATTAAAACGACAGGTTCCTGACACTCCTAGGTTGGTCGTTATATAGGAGGTTGAACAGGGAAGTGCGAGCACCCCACTCCCTTGTGGTAGCTTCCATTCTTGAGCCTTACTTCATCCAGCTCTTCTTCGCTCTAGTTGAACAAAGTACATCTGTTTGCAAGTACCAACAGCTACATGGTGGCGTAGTATTCAAGAGGACTAGAGTGGGAAGTACTTGTAATGAGAACTTTGTGAGTTGGTCAATAGTTATGTATAAGGCGGTATGTTATGTATTGTTAACAGGATAACAGATGATAGCGATATTGCTTATGACTGGCAAAATGGTAATTCATGGCAAATTGTTGCATAAACTATTGAAAATAAAATACTGAAAAACACATATAAAGTGCAAGATGGATCATCAGATTTCTGTATCAAAATAAGTGGTTGAAAACTAATATAAAGTGACGGTAGTTAGTATTCTTTGTGTCAGATCTAGGAGCAAATTTCCACTAAAACCCAAGGAAGGAACGGAGTCCACTCATGATTTTTTTGTATGGGTGGTTTTAAAAGGTCGTTAGGGATTAGACAATGAATAAGAAGTAACACTTAAACTGCCCTGATTGAAAACGGTCACCTTTAAAAGCACCCATAAGGGCTGATGAAATGTTGGGCAACAATGGAGGTTCTATTTAAAATATATGCAAATAAGGTTTATTAAATAGATGGACTTGAATTAATTTTGATTGTTTTTAATCAACAACCTCATTTTAGCGGGTTTTGAGCCTAAAAAATATTTCTTCAACGAGTCTGGATATAGCCGAAAATAGTTATGCGCAATTTCAATGGCGGCCATTTTGTTTATTCAAATTTACTTGATTAAAGTTGTCCACCTTGGAAGCCTGCATACATACCTGTTTCTGTTATATTTGAGCAATAATAGTGTAATTATAAACTTTAGAGTAGTGTAAAGTTCTCCATATGATACCTTGATGTAAGTCTAATTCTTCAAAATTTACGAAAATGGCGGCCATTTTGGATTTTATGCAAATAGGTTAATAAGAATGTATATATTTTTTCTGGGACTTCTGGTGGGTGTCCATTATCAAACATCTCATGTTAACACTTTGTTTTTTCCAAATTATCTTCTACAAGGAACGGTATGGCCGAAACCAGTTATGGAGCAATTGAATGGCGGCCATTTTGTTTATGCAACTTAGCAGGCTTAAGCTACTACTTGGAAAGTCTATCATGCAGAAATTCTTTAAGTTGAAGTGTCTTAAAAAGTTAGTAGTAGTTATACTCGTTTTGAACTCTATATCGGTACCCCATATGCCACAAATATCACCTAGTGGCACAAAAGCACTATAACTCCATGGTTAGTTTCGTGATGCTACCACGATTGATACCCCGACCATATAAAAGGATTAAGGGCGGGTCGGAACTCACCAGCCCAGCAGACATAAGAACCGTAAATACCGCGATGTACGCCCTCGTTGCAGTCGTCACATACACACTGTTGGCTGGCACCTGACTGCGATTCTCCCCAATGTGGTCACCTTCCACTTGGCATGGAAGCTTGTCACATACATATTGCGCGTAAGAGCTGAGGCCATCCGTGGCAAATATTGCTAGTGATTTCGTAGTGGTCAGTGGTTAATTGTATCGGAAGAAGGTGACTCTAGGAGCGCCTGTCCTTGGGATACGATTCTGGTTAGCGTTAACTGAAAATATCTCGGTCAGGTATGGAACGTCTTCTTTTGAGTAGGATTTTGGTTCTTGAGGTTTTCTTGTCAAGGATGCCTGCACTATAGCAAAATATTCATAACTTCCCACCTTTTTCCCCTAAATATCAAGAATCTCTTAAATAAGTTATCGCATCGTACAGCCTGTCTCAAAAAAAAATGGTACAATCAAAACCTATTTTTTCAAATATTATATCTCACGAAGTAAGTCGTTTTGTAAATCACCTTATAGAAAATACCAGGCTTTTCCATGGATTTTTTTGGTTTCTGCTCATTTGCTTGTTTCATCGAGAGATAACTCATCTTCCTTCTGCGGACAAAAATCAATTGTGCCACTTCTGGTGATTGAAAACTGTGAACGAATTTGTTAAACATAAGTTATTCACACTGAACAATATGAAAAACTTTAAAATGGATTACTTCATAAAGAAACTCTAAAGATACGAAAACAGCTGGAAATGGTGGAAGTTATGTCCAGTAGTTTCTGGCTTTAAGATAAATGAATAACATTTGACAATACTGTTGTTTGTTCGAACTGTTAGAAGAGAACCATGACGTACACTTGGCGTACAGCACCCTGGAGGATAGAGTTTTTATGGTCTTGAGTATCATGAAACGCAATTCCTGACCACACTTTTGAACTTTGCTTTCAATTCAAATTTTATTGACTTCAATAATTAGTAATGCACAAAGAAGTGGCATATTCTTAACCATTTCTTTGGATTTGGCGTGTTATTTTGGTTGCCTTACATTCCTTCCTGGCATGATTTTAACAGATACCAATAAATTCAAAGCTCCAGTTCATGAAAAGAAAATACATAAATTAATAATAATATTGTTTTATTATTTATGAAAATAAATATTTATCATTAACTGCAATCTGTTGACATTAAAACTGGTGTCCGATAAAACTAGACTTCTTTTTGTTTTACTTTAATCTGTGTTTTTGTTTGTCTCTTGTCAAGTGCAACTTTTGTTTTGAGGTTTAAGACAGCATGGCAATCACGGGCGAAGCAACTCTGCCCATGCATAAAAGTGGCCAAATCGTTTTGGTGTATCGCATTAAGTGTTATATCTCTGGATTGACAAACATAATGAAACAACACCATTGGAAAGCCTGTCTTTATTCTTTAATATTATGCCAGTAAGATGACTTATTTGAAATTTCATATTTAACCATTTTTTTTGATTGTACCATTTCTTTTGAGCAGGCTGTAAATACATAAGGAGACGGGGAAGGGTCATGAAACACAGCATTTATTTGATTTCCTTCCATATTTCGTAAGATATTGTTTCACACAATTCTCCTTGTATTTTTCCCGTTCTATGTTACGTTAATTCTTCAGATTACTATAAATTTCCAGATAAATTTGTCACATTGCTTTTTAATTATAGCTAGATTCTAGATGTAGATTTGTGGCAACAGCCGCAACTCTCGGCTGCCCTATCTGATTGTGTAAGGGCTCAATGGTATATATAGCGCCACCTCTTGGTAAGATCCAAATCTCGGCAGAACGGGAACCCGCGAAATTAGCAACAACAAACTGTCCGTTTCTCGAATGTGCTTTGCTTTGAATTGAAATGACACCATCTGATCGGAGGATTGCCGGTATAATTATTCAGCGGAGATATTGTTTTGAAATTCAGTTTGGATTTTGAAATTCAATTGAGAACGGATAATTTCTTAATCATACTCTGACCTGGATTCACAATGTCTTGTACATTACATTTAAATCCTGAAACAAAGGAACAAACGGAATAACTGTTGAACCGAGTCTCTCCAGCAAAGTTCCTATTACTTCTGAGTGTGGCAGGGAATCACTATCGCCCGCTTCCCTACAACCTTTTTTCTCATTAAGTGTTTTTATTGGTAAACTTTTCTTTTCACGAAGAAATCGAAGTCACTGACCGCTAAAGAGCCAAATGGTTGGGGCTCGTGAACACTACATCCCTCTGGGAATGCAGGTTAACAAATCAATTATAAACCGCTAAAGACCAATTGGGTTGGGGCTCATGGAACACTACATCCCTATGAGTAATGCGATGTTACAAAATCAAGTATAACCAGAAGTCTGGTTTAACTTGTGCATGTAATAATTAATAAAATAGTAATAAGTTTATTCACACTCACAACCTGTATTAAAATCAGTCGCAATTATCGACTTACTAAATAGACGAGTGTATAAATATGCTAACATACTTTTGTGTTTAAGATTTAAAACTGGATTTTTTAAGTAGAATACGATATTAGGCCATTCAAAAGACGAAATATGGCAACATCAATCTCAAGAAAATACATTTTAAAAGTTGGCTAAAATGTTTTGAATATACCATGCTCATCACATGCTCTCGCGTTCAAGTCTCATTGAAACATATAATTATGATGATTGTACTTGTAAAGGCAGCAATTCTGCATATATCAATTAGTTAACATTCACCGGTTAAAGTCTGACTCAGAAATTTCGAAAGTATGATTTTTTGTGTTTAATAATGAAAAAATAGTCAACCCGAACTAAGTAGTAACCTAAATGCACATTCCGAAATTTGAGATGAATCGGATTTTTTTCGTTTTGAATGCAGTAAACATTATTATGTAGTATTACGGCCATATGATACTGTGTATAACAAAAAATCCGGATCCGGAATTTTATAAGCAAAGTTGTGATTTTCTATATGAGGAATTCGATTTAAGCTTAGCAATTTCACACGTATGAGTCTAGGACAATCAATTCTGTACGGCAAAAAACACGATTTTTTTTGGAAATTGGGTGCCCCTCCTCAGGACATCTCTGAGTCGGCTCAAATACCCCTATCCTAATCTAGAGGAATTCATCCCGACCTTTGGCAAGACACAACTGGATACTCATGTGTATCAGTGTACATGCCTACCAATGGAGGACTATATTATATTCGTCTCAGTTACAAATAAGGTCATGTCCAGGGCATGCCTAGCTGAATCATATAATACATGGCTGTCATATGCAATGCATGTGACACCATTTAGTCCAAAACGTGCGAAAGCAGCACCGATACAAATTTCTGGATTCCTGAAAGGGGAAAAAACGACACTTATTATGCACATCATTATAATTTTTGTATACCATAGCTATAGCCCAGTAGGGGGTAACAAGGTTTACACGGGGAAATTTAAATTGCTTCAATCATGCTGAAAAGTCTGACTATAAGGATTCCAAAAGTTATATCTGTACTAACTACAGCCTAAGTTTTGGAGGTTATAGTCTAAAACAAAAAAAATCATAAACCGTCCATTTCAGTTGTACAGGGGTCAAATTTCAAAGTTGCTCTGATTGGATAAAATAATGGTGCAAATTATTGGTGGAGTCTATAGGATTAAAATAAAGAATAGTTTTTGACTTTCTAACTGCTTAGTTACCAATGTAGTGGGCAACAAAGGTCTACGTCCTTTGTATTCCATAGGGCTTAATGACCTTGTTTTCTCCCTACTCTTAATCAGCAATAAAACACTGAAAACTATTCCTTATTTACTCCTTGATCTCCATCAATAATTTGCACCACTTTGTAACCAATTGGAGGAACTTTAAATAATTTTACCGTACCCCTGTACAACTAAATTTAACCTTTTTGACCTGTTTTGCTGTTTTTTAACCTTAACTCCCAAACTTTGGGTTTGCATATAGTACAAATGATATAACTCATGAAAAGTTCCAGACTTTTATTGGTGAAATCTGTATCACGTGACATAAAAAAGTTTTTCTTTTCAAATAACGGGTCACCAGTCAATAGTGCCGATTTTGATGGGAACCTTTGGACCGGCATTATTTAAACTGGGGAACTATATGATTTGGACTAATGGGAGCTCAACTTCTGCTAAAATTCATGACGTGCATTAGGCGAGTAGTCCTATAACACGATTTTTATTTTTAATATTTTTATGTACTTGATGCAGTTTCACCAATAAAGACGCGGATGACACAATAGTTTTCTGCGTTATATAAAACAATATTTAATGCTCTTTATTCGGCAATGGTGAAAATATTGCCTTCGTGGACTGCAGACCGTGGGCCTACAATTGCCCTAGTAGGACCCACGGTATACGTCACCTCGGGAATATATTTTGTACCATTGCCCTCATGAGCATAAAATGTATATACTAAACCTTTTTGGAATCCTTATGGTGGGACAAATGATGTGGGACATTCTTTTCAACACTTTCGGATCATTTTAAAATTGTGACCCTGTGTAATCTCGATTGTCCCCTACTGTATAGTACATTCATAAAATGCTATCATGCATTTTGGAGAGAGAATTTGATTTGTATGAGGATGAATAATATCGTAAATAAGAAGTATCGTTTTGTCCCCTTTCAGATACTTATATTACGATATTATTCAGCCTCAGTACAAATACAAAATTCTCTATACAAAAATGCATGATAGAGGAATTTGTATTTTACTGAGGCTGAATAATATAGTAATATAAGTATCGTTTTGTCCCTTTAGGATACCAATTTGGTTAAATTATTTTGATGGATGAAGGACACTTGTATTGATCATGAATGACATGACCATAGATGTTGCAAATGCTTCAATCCGTAGTTGTGCTGTTCATGGAGATGTATGAAGCTTCAGCTGCAAAGTCACAACCCAGCAGGGAATCGTCTCGAACGGTCTAAAGTGGACCCCCTTTGAGGATACTAGCCTAAATAATTTACCTTTATCGTTGTTTTCCACCAGTGGACAGGGCTTTATCTCTAAGTCGAAGAGAAATTGATACCGGCAAATCTCCAGCTTCGTTTTCATGACACAAAATCACGCCAGTACTAACCCACTTCGGTACTACACAGGTGGCTATTCGGTTGCCGGCTTTGTCGATGGTGGTGCACAAAGGGCCATTTTCTCGGTCTGGAAAAATTGTAATGTTGGAAGGAATACAGGAAATAGAGGTGACACCCGGATCCGCATAATAAAGAGAAACAATGGTTACTTATGATTACGTTGGAATAGAGACTAACCAAATAATGTATGTTTGAAGTTGGCAGGCCGATCTAAGGTTCCTCATTAAAGTCAAAATGTTAAGGGGAAGGCTGAGTTACAACAAAATGGAATGTTGGTGTCATAATGGAATATTTGTATTGCACCCTATTGAACATTAAAAATATAGAATGTTAAATGATGCAATCATGCATGTAGGGTGTCTTTGGCTGTAAAACCATGCGGGACGATGGCGATATTAGCTGGAGACCGACGTGCTCCCTCTAAAGGTACTTCGAAGAATTTCACTGAAGTAAGTCTGGCGAACTACATGCTCCACCCTCATGTGATAAACCTTCCCGGACTCCGCGAGGGAAAACGCGTTTAAGAAGAAGGACGGAGGGGGGGGGGGGGGGGGGTTAGAGGTGGATTTATTTGGGCATCCCCATACGGCAATTTGTAAAAATTAGCACTCTATATAAAATTCCCAGTACACTTATATATAGATTCTATGGTGTTAAAGCAAGCTCACGATACGGTCATTTTTTCTGTCATAACTGTGCGGGAAAACGCGTCTGCTGCAAAGACATAAAACACCCATAAAACGAATCCTATATGTTAACTTCATGAAAAATGCGATCAACTATGACAAATCAGGTCTTGGAAAGGAAATACGTCGTGTATACGTTGTGTTGAATGAGCGCGGGAATCTCGTGTACGTTTGTATGCGTTCGTGCTCGGACATCGTGGAGTCGATCGGCGTGGTAGGACACCAAATACATGATAATGAGGACTAAAGGGAATAAACAACGTTCTAACAATCTAGGGATTGTTTGGAATGGCGTGAAATTGAATTTTCAAATGCATTTTCTACAAATTAAAAATGATGTTATTTTGCTGATGGTAAAAAAATTGAAGGGAATCATTCAAAGCGGTTGGGAGGAATCAATCCGGCATATTAATGCCGATGTGAGGGCTTTTTTCCATAGAGCTCCTCAGGAGCTCGGCAACCTCAAATCCCAACTCTAGTATCGAAAATCGGGCGTCCTTCCCCCCGGACGGAACCTGGCGCTTCTCACCCAATGATTCTATACAATGGATTGGAAACCTGGGCTTCGTAATTCAGGCACTGAATGCCATATTGGTCATCCAACAAAGAGCCCACGCAGGTGGCTAAGAGCCGGTCATTTATACAAAATTGTTCCTGAAATGTGATAAGTAACATAACAGACTACAGATCAAAGCCATTCAGTGAGCTCTTGTATTTGCGTCGTATGGGATGGGCATGTCTCTAAAACGTGCAACCGGGATACAACTGCTGTTAAACAGGGGTCTCTGGAATGGTATTGTGTTGGTAGACCAAGATGCCCGCCCCTTTGCGCAATTCATCTAATGTACAATTATTGTTGTGTAGCCAAGCCATTGTATAGAGACTCAGTGTTCTCACCGGACATGTGCTCAGGGCGGATTTAAGAGTCAGCAGTGTCAGCAGTGCGACAGGGCCCCCATCAAATAGTGCTCTCTGGGCCCCACACACAAAAATAAAATCAATAAAAGGAAACAAAAATCACACCCAGGATCAATAATATGCATCAAATCGCACCACTTTAGAGCAGAATTCAGAAGTCTTCACTTCTGACGAGGGAGACATCTCAGACACTTGCCCTAGTAGACTAAAAGTGACTATTGGTACGCAAAGGGCCCAGCTAAGCTGCTGACAGAGCCCTTTTCCTTAAATCCGCCGCTGTGTCTGTTCTTTGAGGAGTCGCCCAGGAGAACGAAAAGTTATATGGCGACGCACTACCCCTCCTGCCGTCAATTAAAAACATGTACAATGCTACCACGACGAACCAACCTGTATAGCTGGGCAATGAGCAACCCCGACTGACCTGCGGATTCAAGCGGATGAATCCAAAATGAACGCGATAAGATTGGAAAAAATTGTAGTGCACGCTTTAGAAGTGAAGTCAGGCGGCAGCTGATGTGTAGACGGAACGATAACAATTCTTTCTGCACAAATCTCTCACTGAGCCATCGATAAGGTAGTAAAGGATAGATCGCCGTTCCCTTGTTTTGAAGTTGGTTATCTTGATGACTCCGGAAATTTTTCTTTTCTTTTTTTCTAGCAAACCCAATCTGAGAGCGAACGTTTGTCCAGTTGTTTTGAAGTTGCTCCACGATCCTTGAGGGGACCAGAATATTATGTAGTTTCTATATTAAACCTATATTGATTTGTATTACAACATAGGGGATACTATCATCAAAACCAGCAAGTGACACAGACTGAACAAGTAAGCAATTTTAAATAGTAATTTTTTCGAGTTAAGGAGTACAGGGAAGACATCAAATCTGGAAATGCAGCAACATGAAGCCTTAACACGTTGGGAAGATTTGGGCAAGCTTGTAAAGCTTGAATAATCTATACAAAACTAGCCAAAGGTCTAGATGGAATGTACCACAAGAAATTGTACATTGAAATCAAAACAATTCAGGAATTAGAGATCGCATGGCAACATACACAAAGTATCCGATAAGGTCAAGCACAGAGGAACCAGATTTGCTGGTCATTGCCTAAGCAAGGATGAACCGTATCCATGATTGTTACATTGAAGGTCAAAGATGGGAGGGGCGACCTGGCAAGTTCCACCTGACATACATTGATGTGTTAAAGGTATGAGACAGGACTCGATGACATTTGATCTTCAGCAGCGATCCAGGGCAGGATGTTGTTGAGGTCCATTACATTTCCAGAACACCCTCCGAATTAAAGCAAAACAGCACATTTTTTGAAGAGCGCCCTCAATTTTCAAAAATATTTTGAGATTTTTGCACAGTTGCATTGGTATATGGCTAGTAAATTATACTATTAGTGAATGGTAGAGCTCAAAATTCTCTATGTGTTGCAAAGAAGGAATTTTGTAACTAGAATAATATCGGAGATCTCCGATAATTCAACGGCCGCTGGAAACGTCCTTCCAACATGAAATAGACGGGAAATTGCGCCATGTACGTGTCTTACTCTATTCCATTAGTTGTTCCGTTGGTTCAGAAATAATTAGGTTAGAGGTCATTTTTGTGAGGTGCCACTATTTCCATGTGGACCTAGGATTTCGTTTTTCGCGCGCCATGTTTGAATTATTTTTGCCCAAGATTTTATGTAATTGCCTAAATTGCAGTTGCGCATATTTTGGTGGAAAAATTTAAATTAACCATGGCGTTTTAATACTAATTAGCATAAATAAGCAATTTGTATTGCCACTTAAATCGTATTGGAATATTTTTTACAATTTTTATTTCAGCAATGTATTTGTATTTATGTCCTACCAAGTCTTTCGGAAAAGTGATCATTGCTGCGCATCATAAAAATTGTTTTTGGGCCGCCCCCGATTTTCATTTTATCCTGTTATGTGGTCGTGTTGATGTACCCCATTAATAACCGGAGTTTTGGTAAACAATTACGACGGCAAAGTGTTTTTCAGTGGGGTCCACTTGGACCCCATTTTATGCACCACCAACCTTATGCACTTTGAGGTTTTTCATAAATAGTTCCTCATTTGGTTGCACTCTTTTAGACTCTATTCGTCGAAAACCCATTCACCCCAAAACCAGTATAATGTGCTTTTTTATGCGATTTAGTAGTTCATTGTAAAATAGTTTTATGTGAATCAAATTATATTTGTTACAGTAAAAATTATAGAGTTACCTTATTTGATGCATCGACAATATAGAACTTGACGATTCCTGATACTTGGTCCCACGTTGGGTTGTTGATAAGAAGTATGGTGGCATTTATATGATAGCCTGCAAATTGTTGGCATAATGTTGCTACAAAAGTTGTATTTTGCTTTGGTGCCGGTTGGGAAATTGCTGTTGTTATATATCTTGTTGACACTTGGACTTTCTCCTGCTGAGCTAATGTCCCTGAAATAACAATGTAAAATTTGAAACCTTGAAAACTAATATCCAACCCATTTACCCATATTTAAAGGTCCCAGGAAATGCAAATAGAATTGATGTGGTTTGTGTCAAGTCTACAAGGAGGGGCGAGAAAGCATTCAATATTTGAGTTGGTGATGACATCTTTAGTGACTATTGATTTTTCAGAGAGTAATAGAAAGTTCCAGGTGACTGGTGTGTGAATCTATTCATGGCACTGACTGAAAATCAATAGTTTCACTAATGATGTCACTAGTAGTGTATTCTTTTTTGTGGCCCTGTTTATTGGAATGGAATGCCCGTAAAGATTTGGACTACGTTTATCATCTCATTTCCTGGGACCGTTAAAAATCTACTGGTCAGAATGGGTCCACCACCATGTAACATAAAAGTCCATTCACTCAATTGTGCTAAGAGAGATTTCACATATCAGGTCTTCCTAAAATATTGAAAGCCCTGATTGTTGCATTGATGTTAAGCTATCTATCAAAATATCTCTATCTGAAAGTACAAAAACAAAAATAATAAAATGTCTAATTTACTATTGGAGCAAATACTAAATCCAGCCTATGGTTTATATTAAAATAAGCAAATCAAAATTACCTTTTGTTTTCACTTTCAAGGTATTTTTGTAGCCAAATACAAGGTAAGAATTCTATTGGGTGTTTTATCGATATGAAATCACTACATATGAGACAAAATATGGATACCTCGAAATCTCGAGATCTCGTTGCACCTTTCAAACAAATAAAATACAAATTAAATTGTGATCACACAAGACAGACGTGAATTAGGCATATCCCTTACATCCCAAGAGGAAAATGACGAGCAACCTGACGATCACCGCAAAAAAGGGAGGTTGCAATATTTGTGTTGTTAGATCTACGAGCACTTCCCCGTTAACACAAGGCAGGGGGCGCTCCGTGATTTTGAAAAGTGGCAAAATGGCATTTAGGGATTTAAGGGATATAGCAGAGTAACCTAAATTACAACAGATATTATGCATTATTGATAGTTAAAAGTAAACATTTCGACCCAGTATTTCACATTCAAAAAAATATTTGTCTACACTAGTACGCTTACATTCACAGTACAAAAACACTTATCGACCATTAATAAAATGAAAAGAACAATACTACATTAAAGTTTTTTAGCTACTTAGAGTGGGTTATAAATCAGAATCCTATTCTAGAAGAAAGTTTGAAGATTTTTTGCTATGCTTTTAGGGTTGTTTGTTTCAACCTCTGGGAAATGTGAGGGACTTTGTAAAATAAGGAGGTACAATTAGTACAGGGATAAATTTCAAATCAAGTCAATTGTGTTTAAATGTTACCTCAATTTATTTGTTGTTTCATTTAAGGATTAAAAAAGGTTATAGTGATGTAGTTCCGACCTTTAGTTGAACATGTACAACCCTATTAGGTTCAGGTATACTGGGATAAACCTTACCCAGTGTTCCGATTTTGTTGAAAAAAACTGGTGTAAGAAAATGATCGTCTTGCCTTCTTTAATGGTTGGCATTTGGTTTCTTAATGGTGGGGCAAAATGTAACAAGAGTTTACATGGTCTATAGGGTTACTAAAACTTAACCTCAAAATTGTTTTAGTCAGAAGCTGTCATCCAAAGAATTAAAATAAATTTTCTGATTTACTATGACCAAAGCAATAATTTGGCACTATTTCCAACAAAATCTGCATGGGCCACTGGGATATATTTAGCCCCAGATGGACATAGAAAACTATCCGTGGCTGTAGCTTCGGTATATAACTTAAAAAAAAGGTCGGAACCCAGCAAACTGTACCTTTTTTTAATCTTTTATGAGACAAAATGTATTCTGTAATGTATGACTTGGTGTTACTAAAGATAACCGTTAATTAAAGGAGTGTGTTGCGATCGTCTTTGGGCCCGCCCTGATTACCCAGAAGTCTCGTGTGCCAATTTTGATAGCAAAAATCAAATCCCATGTCCAATCCCAAGATTAAACACAAAAAAAACAACACAAAAACAAAACGACGTTTTAATGGTTAACCATAATAATTAGCGCAGTAATGAATAGGGGCTTTGCCAATATGCATTATTGGCTTCTTCTACCATCAAAACCGCAATTTTTTTCCCACGTACTTGAAGGGCGAACGTGCAAGTTCCATCATATCAAGTAGCGAACACAATAGACATAAATCGGAACAATCACCTTTAACTTAGCTATAAATATATTGTATTTGCATGGTTTTGGTACAGTTTTCGATAGGTGTAATCTTATCTTGACTTGAAGGTGAACTTTCTAAAGGTTTGCGCCGGGGTTCGCGTTAAAGGAAATTGATCAGATCGGTAAGTTTTTTCGAAAAGGACCTTTTTTTGCCTAAAAGTGGACCTAACCCCCCCCCCAAAAAACGTCTTTTTGGGACTGTTTGAACATGAATAATCAGGCATAAATAAATGGACTTTTATCAAAAAAAAAATCAGCAAAAAGTGGACCTTTTGCCCTTTTTGGAATTGGGGGGGGGGGGTGTTGCGAACGTCAAACGCCGCATCCCCTGCGTACGGGTCTGCATTCCATTTCAGTAGCAGTGGCGTAACCAGGTGTGTGCGGCAGAGGGAGCCCACTCAAAATTCTTCCACCTCTTGCCCTCAAATGAAACCAGGAAAGGTAATAAATTGATAGTTTTAACAGTATACCGTGTTCACCGTTACAAAGAGCGATTCCCCCAATTTTGTTTTCGCCCCTGGCCCCCAATTATACATTGGTTCAGAAAGGAGGCACTGGGTGTGCACTGAGTAATGAATAAGCTTTCCCTTCAGATAGCTCGGAAATGAAAAAAAAAAACACATCATCTCGACCAGGAATCGAACGTGAAACTCGTCTTACATGTCGGGTGTTTTATCCGTCTACGCTATCGAGACGTACAAGTAATTAAGCGTTAGCTATTCTTCTGTAGGATTAAGTTTAAAACGTACCATACAATAAATTATGTTTTTATATTTATTTATTTTTGCTTCCTGAATTTTTTTTAAAAATTATTTCTGATTTATGTTACATTGTTTAATTTTTAGTTATTGTTAGTGATTTTAGTGACTTTACTGATTTTAATTGGTTATCTATCTGAAAAAATATAGTGCTCCACTTATTCATTTAATTTTTTGGTAATTTGTTAATATTTTTATTTTATTTTTGGTTTTATTTTTGTAATTACTTTTAATCATTTTCTCATGCGTTTATTTTTACTTGTTTCATTTTAAGTTATTTTATTTTTTTATTATTGTTTTTCTTTGTTGGCCATATACTCGACGCGGTTGTTACGAACTAGATGCGGTTATTACAAACTCGACGCGCTTGTTACAAACTCGATGCGGTTGTTACAAACTCGCGGGTTTTTACAACAACTCTAGCCATTTTATGTCCGCTCTTTGACGAACAAAGAAATTAATTATTTACCAACAAAAACAGATTGAGTAAATGAATGGTTTTACAATATATGTGGACAATTTGCTACGGTAGATGTTGGAAGGTGACAGACACCTATTTTTATGGCAATTGTTAACAGTAAATAACGCCAAACAGTAAAGCACGCCACTCAAATGGGTACCTCAGTTCAGTACTGGTTCCTACGCTATGATTATTAAAGGTACAAGGAGAGATGGTCACCATTTATTGTTGTCATATAGAGTGATTTCATATAGAAAGAACCCAATTAGATCAGGGCCCAAAGGACAATCGGAAATGCACTTTATAGTAGTCTTAGTAACACCAAGTCATACATACAGAATACCACTCTAAATTTGCAACGGATAATGTAGTTGTGTACAACTGGTCGAACCATTGTTGACCTTTACTAATGATATGTAGCCAAAGAACTTTAAAATAAATCGTTTTTCTGTATAGCTGCAAATATAAGTCATATGTTTACCAAATGATTCAAGGAACCTTGGGACCAACTTGGGTCAAAATGAAGGTGCATACTTTCATTTCTTATCATACAGATACAAAGAGACATGTGCTTGTATTTGCGGGACAACTATGTATAGGCACTAAAATCATAGTTGTCCAAATAATACAAAAAACACAATTATTTGTATAAAAAGCTGCAAATCGTCTTCTTAACAATTTACAAGGTGTTCCGCCGTAACGCAATACTTTTTTTGAGAGATATAAGTCAAATATGAACCTTTTGTAAACCGGTCTGTTCAAAGTTTTTTGGCTACAATAGTATCATTAGAGTAAAACAAATGGATCAAGCATTTGTACATAAATACGTTATCCGTTGCTAAATTTTAGAGGTAGGCACATCTGGCATGATGGAGTCCTAGAAAACAGACCAATCCAATTTCTTTACATGGCACACTTACCAATGTTGTGATTGCAGTTTGCAGATTGCTTTAATGCATGTACACCAATGTATTTGTCTCATTAAAAGATTAAAAAAAGGTACGGTTTGCCTGGGTTCCGACCCTTTCGCTTAGACGGCTACAGCCCGGATAGGTCTAGGTCAATCTGGGCTAAAAATCCAGTGGCCCATGCAGATTTGTTGAAACTATATGCCAAAAGTAGTTGCTTGGTATAGAATCAGAAAATGCATTATTGCTTTCCATCAAAACCGCAAGTTTATTTCCCACGGTACTTGATGGGGAGTATGTGCAAGTGCCAGGCTCTAATATCAAGTAGTGAACACTCAAGACAAATCGGAACAAGAAGCACCTTTAACGTCGCTATAAATGTATTGGATGCATTTTGGTACAGCGTTTATCGATATGTGTGTATCTTGACTTGAAGGTGAACTTCCTAAAGGTTTGCAAAGGGGTTTGCGTTAAAGGAAATCACAGATTTTGCAGCAGAATGCTGGTCATTCCATTTCAGTAGCAGTGGCGTAACCAGGTGGGTTGCGTCGGCAGGGCTCGGGCGGGGGGGGCGGAATCAACATTCTTAAACCAGCTGCCCTCATGAAATCAGGAATGGTAATTACATTGAGAGTTTTGTAACAGTATACCGTCGTTTACCGTAACAATTTTGTTTCCGCCCTGGCCCCAAATGAAAACGTACGGATACCCATTGTTCAGTATACAAATATGAATGCCTATGAGGCAATAGTAAAAAATATATCCGAGGGCATTGGGATTTTCCATTTCACGAGCCCCAGGCGAGATGAAATGAACAGTCAAAATTTGTCCAAGTGATATATTTTTTTTTAGATACCTCATTAAAGATCCCTGTCATGTCTGATTGGTTAAAAGTTTAGGGACATTAAATTTACTTAATCATTCTAAAACCTCAGGTATGCCAGGGCATTGCCTTCACTATTGCAGGGAATCGCAATTGCCATGCCCTGAATTTAACAATTATAGCTCTTTGCAAGACTCGGTGACTACCATTACAACACTATACATTGTAAAAAGCAGTAAGTGCCAAGGCTGTAGACGAGATGATCATCAATCAATGATTAGCTCGTTCACCTAGCGATTGCACGTCGTCCGTACTGTCGGATGCTCTGACCTCGGTGTCGGGACGTGTATTGAGTTTCCTCTCCATATTCGATATATCATTTTCACTCAACAGAAGCTCGTCCTCACGCTTATCTTTGCAATCCTATATATGATGGCGTGCATTAATAGACGACCCGGTTAGATGAAGCGTATGATATTCATTACCCTGGAATTAAAGGAATTTTTTATCCACTTCTGATGGATTTATTACCATTGGACACAGGTTGCCAAATTCTGCAACTCTTTTCGCCGCGGGGGGGGGGAAGGTTATGGATGAGTAACCTGATGTCGGTGAGATCTACCCCCCAGCCTTATCACTCTTATTATTCAATCCTGTTCAGTGTTATACTCATGTTGGATCTCAAAATATATAATGATTGCATTGGCGATTTTTTGCACGTTTGATAGTCACATAATAAATTGCCAAAATGGAGAAGCCATAATCCATGATGAATTTTACATACATCAAACTAGCTTGCCTGATTGTATTATTTACAACATGTACAGTAAATTTATCTGAGGGAGTATTACATCCACGATTTGCCAACCATTATGACAATGCAACTACAAGTACAAAGCTGGGAAGCCTAGACCTAGCTTGTTTGTACACTGAACATGATTTAAGGTCAATATCTCATTATGTAATCATATCTTGACTGTAGTAGGGCAAACCATATCACCCAGCATTACTACTGCTTCAAAGGATACTCTACTGAACACTTGTTTAACCCAAAGTATATTATTGTACTGGATCAATGAAACTTGGGATGAGTTTTAACCTCATGATCAACTCTTCAAAAGCCATCTGTTGAAATCCAAAATCATGAACTGTATCGCATCATATCAGCCACACCGATTTAAACCAAAATGAATATTGAAAGAAAACTTCTTTCTTGATCACGTCTCTTATTCTGGGCAGGCGCTACAGAATTAATCATGGCCCGCCCAATAAGTACCCAGCAATATGCACCAAACCAGCCAAATGGGGCCAAATTGCCTTCAGTGTGATCATGTCAAGGTTGGTACCACACCGATTGTTTACGCCATGCCTTTTGAATGAAATGTACGAAAACCAACGCTAATTCAAGTATGACAGGGATCTGCACCCAATGTGCCTACCAATGTTAGCCATCCCTTTTCCATGTCATTTCTACGATTTCGCTAACAAACTCTTTTAGTAGTCTCAGCGGATCCAATACTCAATCGACTAAAAGTACTGAGGGGTTTAGGTCCACCATAGCCACTCTTCACCAACGACACCCCTCTAACCCGGGCTCCAACCACCCAACTTCAAAGAAACGTACGAATCACAAATAAATGCTATGTCGTCAATTGTGATGGTTTATTTGCCAAGTTACCACAACTTGAGGCTTTGATAGACTGCACAAACCGACCTTGTGATTGGTACCGATCTCATTAAAGTTCTGTTTTAACAACAGAAATAACTCCGCCTGGTTTTATCACCTTTAGGAAAGACAGAGGCCAAGGTAACAAGGGAGTTGTTTGTGATGATTAGAGACCTCACTCATAGACTACAGAAATTTAATATTACATACCGATGCTGAGCTAATTCTAGTTGAAATCCACATCAGATGAGTCAAAAGCCATTGAGTTAAGGTTCCTTTATAGACCACCTACGTCCCATCAAAAAAACCTTTTAACAGATATTTCGATGTTTATGGCTGAATAAATGCAGATTAAAAATGCAGTTGTGATTATAGGCGGCGATTACAATCTAGCTGGAATAGACTGGGCCAACCGCAGTCAGTGTTAAACATTATGCTGTGAACAATCTAAGTGTTCGCTTTTACTCGATATCTGTAATGAATATCTGCTCGATCAAGTCAACAATGAGTCCACTAGAGTTACTGATGTCACAAGAACCATACTCGACCTGGGTTGTTACCTTCACCCTAATCGATTGGCAAAGGACAGCTATTGCCGGGTTTGAGTGACATTAGCAGGATTTTACAATCAACACTAAACCAAGGCTGAATAAAAAAGTCCGTAGGAAAGTGTACATCTTGAGCAAAGCAGATACACGCTCCTTGAAACAGGACAGGCTCAACTTCCAAAGGAATTTATAGACACCAATCACCTCCTGGCGTGTTGAAGATATGTGGAACTCCTTTAAATCCAAAGTGTCTATCCTCATGGACAAACATAATACCAGTAAGCTGCACAGTAACAAAAACATTGTAATCCTGGATCTGCAGAAAATTAAGCGTACGAGTAGGACAAAGCAGCGCCTAAACAATAAGGATAGTACGCAACAACCCTGTGACTGGCGTTCATTCAGAGAGTGTACCAGAAAATACTCAGGAAAACTCATTAGTCCAGGAATTTACGGTCATTCCAGAATAACATGTTTGATGAAAACGACAAATCCAACAGAGCGTTTTGGAAAAACATAAAGGCCAAAAAACAAGACTCTACATCAATCTCCTCTTTAAAGAAGGGCTCAAAAGTGATCTTCAACAGCAAAGGAAAAGCTGAAGTTTTAATGAACAATTCCGCCTCAGGTTCACTGAGGAAGAGACCTCAACCGTTCCAAACCATTGGAAACTCCAAAAATCGTTCTGCTGACCACATAACCATTTCGTGTGAAGGCGTTCTGAAACTTTTGAAATCCTAAAACGTCAAAAGGATACAGGTCCTGATGGACTGTCAACTCGCATCCTGAAAGATCTTAGTGAGGAGATAGCACCCATCCTGACGTATATTTCAACGCTCCATAGATTACTGGGGAGGTTCGGAAGAATGGCGCACGCTACAATAAGCCAATCTATAAGAAAGAGAGCGTAAGGTACCATCTAACTATGTCCGGTTTCCATCAGTAGTCGTTGCAAGACATTAGAGCACATAATATACAGTCAACATAATGAACCATTACGAGGAAAACAACATCCTTATAGATGAACACATGGATTCAGATCAGGGAGGGTCTGCGAAAAACTCAACATTATCATCACTTCCAACGATCTAGCAACCTCACTGGATAGGGGAGAGCAAGTCGACGCAATTGTACTCGACTTTTCAAAGGCGTTTGAAGATACCGCACCAACGTCCTACTCAAAAAGCTGAACCATAACGGAAGCAGAGGCTCACTCATGTCCCTGGATTGATAACTTTCTCACCAAAACGAATCTTCGCGGTCAATGGTGGCTGGCGAGTCATCAAACGGGGTGGTACCAGTTCATCAGTGTCCCCCAAGGAACAGTGCGTGGTCCATGTTGTTTCTACATTTATCAACGACTTGTCATATGGTATTTCATCTAAATTAGATCTTCGTGTGATTGTATTACTCTAAGACAAAGAGGACAACATTGACGACCCCAAAGCCTTACAACAGGATCTTGATTCACTCCATCACGGTCTACAACTTGGAATATCAGTTTAACACAGACAAGTGCCATACCATTCAGTTCAGCCTTAAGCGCAACACCATTCAACAATTCATATTTCATGGGAGGCAGTCTTCTTTTCAAATGGTAACAGAATACCATACCTAGGGTTGACCGCTTAACCAACAATCTGTCATTGGAATACGCACATAAACAACACACTGCAAAAGCCAACAGAATGTTGGGACTAATCAGACGTAACCTCAGATGCAGCTCCCCAGACTGCGACAGCAGGCCTATTTCTCCCCACTCGTTCGTCCACACTGGACTACTGCGCACCCAATTTGGAATCCATACACCAAGAAGTATCATCAACCAAAGTCGAGAAGAACATTCAAAATCAAGCAGCCCGCTTCGTCATCAATAACTATCAAAGGAGAGACAGCGTTACCAACATGCTGAAGGAACTCGAATGGCCATCACTTGAGAACAGACGACAAGCCACTTAGCCCTCCTCTTGATGTACGAATCCACTCATCAAGCAGATATCAATAAACTCATCTGACTAATCTTACTCCAATGGCACCTAGCAGAACTAGATCGGATCACCACACTTGGAACTTCCAACCATCCAATCACGCATCCAGCTGTACCGGTTCTCTTATTTTCCACGCACTGTCAACTGGTGGAACAACCTTCCTGAAAATGTCCTCACAGCTCCTCAGCTGAGGCCTTCAGGAAGGCTGTACGCCACATCTAATTGCATCCCTGTTTTATACTTGCACCTTTTATATTTTTTTTTTTTGCACACAGCAACTCTGGCACCGCACAAGAGCATCCAAGTATTTTCCTTAGCAAAACTCACTATTTGGAGGATTATGCTGAGTATCAACGTAGAAGTAGAGGTAGAGTACCTACCTAGGAGATGTAGGGGCTATTGTAGCGGCAAACCAGAGCCACCTCGTGCTAATCAAGATGTGCTCAAGGCTGTAGAATTTGGAACACGATGGATTATTGGGGATCAAATTCTATGCATCGCTCGTCAGGTAAATTGTAGCTAAATAGATTTGCTGTTGTTATAATATCATAAAAAATGGCTGTATAATTGGAAAGAATTTAGTATGTGCCACCACCCCGGTGAATTCGGCAGCCTCAACGGATAAACTGCATGTTGATGATGTGTGTGTGGCACGAAGATACTGAATTCATACCTTATAGAGTGATAACCTAGGCCTATTATAAAGTGTGCTTTAACCAAATCAAATGACAGAAATCTTTAAAAATTCGTATATAAAACAATATTGCCTGCTTTTTTTTCGGGGCATGTTAAAAATTATAGGCCTTGTCGGTGATCTCAAAACCATACTAAGCCCCTCGGCTTACGCCTCTCGGGGCATAGTATGGTTTTTGAGATCACCTTGGGCCTATATTTTTACCTATGCCCCTTAAAGCCGTCACTATTTTGTATGAGCTATTGCACGAATATAGGCATTCAATATTTGTTTTATATAACGTTTACATAATTCCAATGCACTGGAATAATACCGTGCAAGGTAAAAACTATTGCACTGCTCAAACGCGCGAGAGTTATATAATATTTCTAGATGCGCGTGCAGCCACACTACGACTATATTATACATTGGTTGAGAAACTACTTAGTATTCAGTACTGGGTGAGCAATGAATAATCTTTCCCTCGATATAGCCCAAAACTTCATCTCGACCAGGAATCGAACGTGAAACTCGTCTTACATGTCGGTTGCTTTAATATCCGTCTACGCTATCGAGACGTACAAGTAATTAAGCGTTAGCTATTCTTCGATAGGATTAGTTTTTCAATCCTACACAAATAACGTACCATACATAAATTTTATTATATATTTATTTTTGCTTTCGTATTTTTTGTTTAATTATTTCTAATTTTAGGTTACATTGGTTAGTTTTTAGTTATTTTAGTGACTGTTTAGTGATTGTAAATTGTTTTTGTGGGTTTTTCTTTTATGAAAAATATAGTGCGCTCCATTTATTCATTTAATAGTTTGGTAATTTGTTCTATTTTATGTTATTTTTTGGTTTTATTTTTGTAATTAGTTTTAATCATTTTCTCATGCGTTTATTTTTACTTTGTTTCATTTTAAGTTACTTTATTTGTAATTATTGTTTTCTTGTTTGGCCATTCATACGTCTTACGGGTTGTTAACTAACACGACGCGGTTATTACAACACGACGCGCTTTGTTCAAACTCGAGCGTTGTTACAAAGCGTCGTGGTTTTTTTAAAAACTCGATTTCGTTTATGTCCGCTCTAGCGTGCTTAAATGACCGATTCATTTAAGATCAGAACGTTAATTATTTACCCAACAAAACAGATTGAATTGATTGAATGTTTACAAATAGGTGGAAAAATTTGCTAAAGTAATGTAGATATGTGGAGAGGTGACAAAGCCTACTTTTATGGCAAAGATTAAGAGTAAATGTTAACATTTGCCATAAAAGCACGCCAATCAAATTGGGTACTCAGCTTCAGTCCCCGGTTCCTAAGCCTATGATTATTAACGGTGCAAAGAGAGATGATTGAGGTACCCATGTATTGTGTCATATCTAGTGATTCAGATAGATAAGACCCCAATAGATTTCTTACTTTGTATTTGGTTACAGAAATGTCTTGAAAGTGAAAACAAAAGGCGATTTTGATTTGCTTAATTTCATTATAAAACATACGCTGAATTTGTATTTGCTCCTATAGTAAATTAGTAATTCGCAATTTTTGTACCAACATGGTTCTCAGCTTAGTCATTTCACATGAGTGTATTTTTGAAAGAAATCTTTACATTCGTGCATTAAAGGTGCAACAACGAGAGATTTCAAATAACAGGTGTCCCTGAAAAAATGTGAAAATTCTGATTTTGGGGCACTGATGCAAAGCTTTCTATCAAAATATCCACATCTGTAAGGATTAAGCTGAGAACTGTTTCTTTGGTACAAAAATTGTGAAATTCTAATTTGTATACGAGCAAATTAAAAATTCAACCTATGATTTCTATTGAAATATAAGCATATACAAATCACCTTTAGTTTTCATTTTAAAAATATTTCTGTAACAACATAAAGGTATGGAATCTATTGATCATCTAATCTATATGAAATCACACATATCACAGGAAATGGATGACTTGAAATCCCTCGTTGCACTTTTAAGAATTGAACTTCACGAATAACCTAATACCTAATAAAAATCTGACTAATAATAATAATAATAATAAACATGCTGGTCTACCTGCAAGAGCAATGACAGCGATGAGCAGTGCTTGATTAAAAATCATTTTGAAGATATCTCCGGAGCAAGCCAATGTAGTATTCTCTCTTCAAGATCTAAAGTTAATGTAGTAGTTCTCTTCTCGAGATCGAAGGGTATATAAATGCAACACCCGGATTCAAAGGTAGTGATACAGTAAGAACGATGCGAACTAGGTAAACGTTCCCAGGGAAAACCCCAGATGGCGAATCTTAAAAGGGCCACTATCTGAAGTTTTAAGCCTCATTCAAATTTTAAAGCCTCAGCACCGCATCTTTAGTACGGCGGTCCGGTAAGTACGTATAATCACTGTTTTAACATTGAAAAAAAAAAAAAGTTGGCGTACGTAAATTGAAACCAGGTTTGAAAATTCTCCAGACTGGAATATACCGAAAGGCATTGTGGGGGAAAAAGGTACGGGCTCCGTAGCGATGCGGTTCACTTTTCCGTGTCTGTGAGCACCGAAGACCCGCACAAAAACGTTAAATTTCTCGCAGGTTCTATAGGTTCAGACCCCAATTACGATACATATTCAAAGCAAAAACAAAGTAAGTTAGTAACCGGACCCTCTGATGCAAAAATTATCCATAGAACCCTTCGTTTTTCGGAGGATATTTGAGATTTTAGTTTCATTTGCATACTTTATTTGCTATGACGGACTGAACGTTAATCTCTCGAGCAGTACTAATTTAGATAATATCTTTACACAGTCTGTGAGACTAGGCTACACCAGGAGAATTACTTACCGGACCACCGTTAGCTATTTATCTCATTACCCTATGAGGACTTACCACCTGTATATACCCGTATCTCTGATGTGATTATTAGCGGAATAAAATGAAATGGCCCCTATGGAGTAACAATCAAAACATGTGACATCCAATATCTGTGGGAAACAATACCAACGTTCTTACAATATCACTAAATGGCTCATTAACATGATATCGCATCCCAAGTCCCAATATGTAACCTCCAAAAATAGTGCTTAATGCCGGTCAAGTAGCAGGGGAATATATATACGTGGATTGCATTCATTATAATTTGTTTGTTAATATTACGCACAAGAAAACCAGAATGGGTCGCCCCCTTCTGATACTAAAACATATTCGAAGAAAGGATAAATACTAAACGTCAACATACACATATACCAAATAAATACATGACAGGCCACAAGGGCAGAAAACATGGGGTTCCCCTTTGCTTCCGTTAAAAATATAGATTCCACATGATTTTATGAATTCTCCATTTAAAGTGAATTACCCTTTGGAGGGCTAAAATATGATATTTCAAATTAAAGTGTGGAAAAAAAATTATAATAGCGAGCTGAGGAGCGAAAACAATTAACAATTACATTAGAAATACCATAGGAAATTTCCCATTTCCTCCAAAGGCCCCGGGTAATTCCGCCTTAAAAGTTCGTGCTTCCCCTCTCTCCGTGATGAACATTTTCGTGCTTCTCGTTTCGCCCTACAAACACTTTGAGGATTCCATCTTCAAACCCGCCATTTTCGACTGGTGTAAATAACATCGTGGAGTTGATGGCGCACATATAGTTGCATAATTAGGCCAGACACTACAATTTATAAATTACATAGGAGGACACTTTCCATTGTGAAGTTACATTTCGACCATAACCTTTGAACGGAAGTTCCGATTGACGTCAAACAAAAAACAACAGAAAGGTGATTATTTTCTCAACATTAATTGGAAATACTGATTTTAGCCTCCAAAGGGGTAATTCCACCGTTAAAAAAAACAAAAAAAACTTTAAAAGTTCGGCTTCCCCTCTCTCCGTGATGAACATTTTCGTGCTTTAGTTCGCCTACAAACACTTTGAGGATTCCCTCTTCAAACCCGCCATTTCCGACTGGTTGTGTAAATAAACATCGTGGAGTTGACTGGCGACAATCAGTAGTGCATAATTCGGCAGACACTACAAATGATAAACTTTGAGTCTTAAATGTCGAAATGTGAATCAATCTCGTTGAAAAAAGAATTCGCCACCGCATAATTTTTTATTAAAAGTGCGATCATAAATCAATAAAATCTGCCTAATATTTTCAAATGTTGATTCAACATCAATGTCACAGAAAACGGGTGGACGTAAACTGTCCAAGTAGCCACTTCAAAGATTAAAAAATTTAAGTACCCTATATATGCAGTGGCGTAACCAAGACTTTTTCGGGGTGGAAAGGAGCTATGGCCAAATTGTTTTTTCATGGAGCGGCAAGCATATTGTACAGTATAGGCCTATTGCTGTTTTCACTGTAGATAGGCGCGTACATGTAAGAAAAATCACTATTATACAGGGGGGCAATAGATGGTGGAAAGATTAACTACAAGGGGGGGAGGAGTCTCCCCTGATCCCTCTGGTTTATACGCCACTGCCTGATGCAATAAAAACCCCAATATATGGTGTAAATTGACTTTCACCTTGTCAATTCTATTAGTTTGGCAAGGTGAATGCCTGGTTAGACTGAATGTAATGTATAACCACCCATGAATGTGCCGGTATTTTGGGGAAGGTAACCGAATGTTGCACAATACCTTTTAAAGGAAACAATGGATATTCGATTTATGTCCTTTTTATTTACCCGTACCTTTTACATTATTAATACCATTAAATCTGTCAGTCTGACGGACTTAACGCCGGTTATGATGGTATTCATGTTAATCAGCATTATTATCATGATTAAAGTTATTTTAGGCGATTTTTTAGACTGCTTCCAGATATTTTTTTAGTCTGCTTCCAAAGTTATCAATAATTGATATTTTGGTCCTCGGGAGTAAATTACTTCAAAGTGTGGGACATGGGTGAATAACATTATTTTCAGGATTATAGGCTCATAACGCTTCAAGGTCATCATGGGGTAATCCTTCAGAGTGCTCCGATTTTGACGAAACTAGTCTCAAATTCTTTGTATGGTCGTATACTATAACAGAAAATTCATATTTTCTCTGCATTTGACATTTTAGTATGTACATTATATGGTAAGCGTTAATGACACCATAGGATATGTAGACCATTGTTACATTTTGACCTCTAATTGAGCCACCATTTTTTCTTTCCCACCTAGTTCCGCCCCCCCCCCCCTTTTTTTTTTTTTTTTTTTTTTTTTTTTTTTTTTTTTTTTTTTTTTTTTTTTTTTTTTTTTTTTTTTTTTTTTTTTTTTTTTTTTTTTTTTTTTTTTTTTTTTTTTTTTTTTGTCAATTTTTCACAGCTTGCCCCCCCAAAAAAGAGGTCTGACGCCGCCACTGCAGATAAGGCAAACTATACCTTTTTTAATCCTTCGGAAATGGCCAAAATGTTGGTATAGATTTCAGTACAATTATACCTACTTTATATTTTTCCTTCTACATCCACCCAGGTGTAGATCCTGGTACCATTGGCATTTTTCTACTCGACCACCTACCCTAACTCGAAAACTAGAGCCCTTTTTTCAAAGTGGCAGACTAAGCCTGGCAAAACATCAAAGCAAATAAAGATAGGTATGCTCGTACTTAAAGGGGCATTTCGTGATCCACAGCCTCGTCCCCCCGACTTACCAAAAATGTTGAGATTTTATATCGTTGAACCCAGAGGGTGTTATTGAGTCTATCCCACACAATGCACAGTTTGGGAAGTTCTACCTCAATAGGGGCATGTGATCACAGAAAACTCCATCTTAACACATAAAAACCTGACTTAATGCTCAGTTTAGCCCACAAAGCGTTAGTTACTTAGGGTTTTTTTGCAGGATTGATGAAAAGGCTTTGGGTCTTAAACTTTTGGACCACTTTTTATCAAGACGACATGTGTTAGTTACAGTACTGTATAGGACATTCAGCTATGCATCATTGGGATTGATTCAAAAACACCCTTTGGTTCTGAACGTAGCCTAGTAATCCAAATGTGTCCAATTCTACGTGTAATTCGGTAGCTCTGTAAGAAATTCGCAAGTTGTATTTCTGTCCGTAAACGACATAAATTACAGCATCAGTAGCATATGGACCGTGAGGAACGAGCAATTGCTCATAATCACAAAAACCGAAAGATCGGGATCAGCTCAAATTTTGAGAATAAGCTTTTCTCGAGGATATCTAGGGATCAATTGAATAAAAATAATGTGCGAATCACGAAATGCACCTTAAAAAAAAAAAAATCGTGGCACTTGACTGGAGTCGGCATACATTAGAAATGAAAAACTTGAGTCTTAAATGTGGCAATGTGATTTAAATCAGTTAAAACAAACCAGCATTATTTGATTAAAAAGTGCGGTTATAAATCAATAATATTTTGGTTAAAAGTGCGTCATATATCAATAATGATTTTGGTTTAAAAAGTCCAGATCATAATAATAAAAGTCTATTTTCCAAATGTTCTGATTAAACAATTCACAAAGAACGGGGAGTTAAACTGCCAAGTAGCACGGACGGGTTAAAAAATTTAAGTTATAATTACAACAAACAAACGTGACCCCAAATCATATGTTTGTAAATTATTTTCACCTTTGAAGTCAGTGAAGGTGAAAATGCGTGGGGTCGACTGAATGCACGTAGAACCATGAATGTTCCCGGCATTGGGGAAGTACCGAATGTTGCACAATACCTAAGGAAATTCAAGGAAACATGATATGTGATTGCTTTTTTATTATTACCCTTGCAATTAGATATGTATATTTACGGCAGTACAATCCGTCAGGCTGGCGCCACTTCTGATGGTCATCCACCTGATTACCTAATTATTTTGCGAGTGGGGCGATGGGCATGATTATCGAGTGATTAAGTTCTTAGTGATATCAATACGTATTGGTCCTCAGGATAAGATTACTTCAAAAGTATTTGGGGTGAGAGGGGTGAATGTGAGCAGGCCAATTCAAGATAATAAGCGAGAGACGTTTAATGGTCTTCGTGAATTACAGAGTTTCCACCGCCGGATTATGAAAGTTTTGGTTGGGGGTCTATAAAATGTGATGTGATGAAGCGTAGGTCTACTGAGACATGATATATATCATTATTGTGTTTAGGGAATATTGGGATTCAATGTAGTTTGTGTGGAAATTAAAAGAGCTGTGTGGCCAGACAGGGTGGCGCTATATCTCTAATATAAATCCGGTGATATCAGATATGTGATTTTTCTTTGTTGGGGGTAGGGATGGGGGAGTTTAATGTTATATGTTGGATGCTTTTGCAACTCGCAGATAGATTAATCAATTTCGCACAAAGTTGGAGTTACTTAAAAGGAGCTGGTAGTTCAATTTCCATACTTCCTTATCTGTACATCGTATGTTATGGTTTAACATCCTTATGTTATTGATTAGTTCGTTGACAGGTACTTTAATATTATAATAATGATCTGGAGAAAATCATAAAAATGGAAATGATAGGATTTTTAGTTTCCTGTAGATATAACGATACTAGCTTGTTAGCGGATGGCTTAGATAGGAGTAAGTCATTTGGGCTAGTTTCCTATTTTAAAAACAACCTCATGTGTGATGAGGAGAGGTGGGGATTTCCCATGTTGTACAGCACTCGAGGAAACAAGCTGAGCGTCCAAGAGAAGTTTTAGAGCGTGGGGTTCGTCTATATTTAACACGTAAAATTAATTTTGACCGATTTTTATTTAAGGAGAATAACTTTCTTATTATAAAAACCCGGCAGGGTTTGGCGGGATAAGAGCCTCCACTGGGAAGGGTTATTTTTTGAATTTTTATTTTTTGTCTGAATACAAAAGACGAGGACGAAGTCGTAAGTTGGGGCCATGGGACGATTCCATTGATTCCACAGGTGCAAAACCGTTTTGTGATTTGCGAGTCGGTTGCGTGTAGTCCCACTTTATTCGGATGTGAGTAGTGGTTGCTATTTTTAAATGAGGCATGGCCATCATCGTCTCACTAAAGTCAATTTCACAGGCAAATCCCCCTGCTTATTTGTGCTATAATCAGTTGAAAATTTGAAATTTGAGCAATTTTTACCCTATAAAGTCTCATCACTGGGGGGTCTCTAAAAATTGAAGTCGAATTGCCAGCTCTGACCACGTATCCGCAATTGTCCAAAAACCTTCGACAATGAGACTTTACACAATGGAAAGAAATAATTTCCACAATCCAAGTTTAAAAAACGGGGCAACATAGAAAAAAGGGAACCGTTCTTTGGACAAGCGTGGCGTGCATACCTAGTGTGGGGTGCGTTACAACGACTCCGGGACCGGTACAAATTGTCAGATTCCACGACACAAAGGTGTATATATAAAAATCGAATTTTTTGGCACAAAGGTAGGAATCAGATATGCAAAGAATATTTTATAAAAATACCATATGCTTTAAACCCGATTAATGATGGAAAGATATTGTACGAAGTTGGCAGTACGTATACTATACAAAATTCAAACATCCCAGCCCCTAATATATAGTGATATTGATCAAATATTTGCGTGAAGACATACATTTCCCAACATCTTGCCATCGATAATATCATACATCGCAAGATATGTCCGAAGTGGATTTTAAAACATGCTTTTCATAACAACCAACCAATCAGTGTGCGGGCCAAGGTTAATGCACACGCGATGCATGACCTTCTCTGTTTTGGAGGCGGGCCTTTTGACTCAGAGATTTCCAGGGTGGCAACCCGGTGTTTTTTATATACATGATCTTAGGCACATACGAATCACTGTGGGTGTGCGATGTCTGTGGTGTCGGGTCGACCTGATCGATTGGTCCTTCATATAGAAACTTGACAGACATTTAGGGGGGAATATTTGGATTTAGTCGGTACGGGGTGTATCCTAATGGCACTCTTAGACTAGACGGAAATGTGTACTCTGCGTCAAAGACGAAAAATCGGCATTCATCTAAAGGCACGTCAACCACGTGGCACCTTTTATTCGTGCAACGATGTTGGCCATGCCTCATTAAATATTAGTACTCACCCAAATGAATAACAGGCGGTCCGAACCACTGTCTTGCCCCTCATCGCGAACAGAAAATTTTAACATGTGCAAATGTACCACTCCGGAAAATGTAGAATGAGAGGATGCCTTACTCCACCCACAATAACCTTGACCACCAGTCTGTGGTACACTCATAAGGGGGCTTGGGTCATGCTAATACTGACCAAGGTTTGGGATCATCAACATTTGATTTGTGGAGTAAAACGATGATTAATTTTAAAAGATGCCCCTTTAATATCGACCCCCATTCCTGTTCACTTCTTCCAATTGGATTAACGTCATGGGGGCTTGGTGGGGTGTCGGTGTGTTTAATTTTTTTGACTGTATCCTTTGAAGTGTCAGAGAAACGAATGGATAGAGCTTCAAAGAATTCCCTTTTAATCGGACCACATGACCTCTCACCAGTTAACATTGGGCAGTGGATTTATTATGATCAGTTTGGCTGTCTCATTGGACCAAGCGTTTTAGGCAGGAGGATAGCAAGATTAACTTTAAACCAGAAGTGCGTGGTCGGAACATACTGCAAATCACTACATACTAAAGACCCCCAAAAAAAGTAACGCAGCCATGTCTAATACCCCCCCATATGTTACAAACCATTGTCTATCACGAAAACATAATGTGATCATAGTAGTCGTTTTTTTTTTTCAAATTTTGAAACTTCTTGCATCCATTCTGATCAATAATATCGCCAAACATAATATCCATTTTACGAAAATTTGTCGCTGTGGGTTCGGCGAAGTGTGGGGGTGCAGCTGAAGACCTTATTACAAGGTTACAATAACTAACCAAATGCATAGGTGTGTTCACTTCATGCGGAAGAGTGCGGTCTTTCACTCAATGGCAATCAATATGGCTATACCTTTTATTGCAACTTTTAAAAAGGGAGAGATTTTTCTTATAATGGGTATTGTGTTGGTAATATTGATCGCAATGAGACAAGAAGGGTATCAAAATTTACGGAAGAAAACGAACTTTTGATATAATTTTATATTTTCGTGCAAAGACAAATGGTTTGTAACCTATGTGGGTATTTAGACATACTGCGTTACTTTTTTTGGGTCTTTATATATATATACTACATACACATACAGAAGTAGTAATTTCTTAGTCTTGCTCTGAGCAAGCTCAGGGGCAAGACAATTAGATTACAACAATACAGAAAGTTAGACTATAACAATACAGACTGTAAATCACAAATCGATTTGTGCGCTTTAATGTGGACGGGTCATACTCATATGACTCACATACGACCTCGTCCGTTACTCATTCATAAAAAAATCAAAGCTAACCCTTACAGTAGAGTTGATTCTCAAACTCGGGCAGTTTTTGAATGAGAAAATTTTGCTTGTTAACGTATAAAAATCAAATTATTTCGTGAGGTTTCCGTATTTACATGTTAAACCACTAACGGCATCTAATTTTAGGATTTCTTGGTTTCTACCGACTGTTACAGATGTGACACAGGAGCACGTCCTCTATGATCTTCATGTGTGCGTATTCTTCAATAGGAAACAACATATTGATTTATTATTCCAGCATGTTAACACTTACGTGCCTAAGGGGGGGGGGGATCCATAGTACCCAAGATTTGTTTTTCGACGATTTATCATTTTCGAACTCTAATTTTTTGTAATTGTGTAACTTATCGATGCGCTTCTTTCCATAAAAAAAATTACTAAAATTTCTTGCCCGTTAATGAGATAATTAGCTTGGGTCCCTAGGAACCCCCCCTTAGGCACCAACGGGAGTGTGATTTTAAAAATAAAAATTAGCAAACCCTGTTGCCAGAATATTTTTCTGCTTATATATGTTCATATGCGTGAAACAAAATTAATTACATAATCAGAAAAAATAATTAACCCTTTATGTGCTGAAAAGAAGCGATTCCATCATCGAATGACTGCGCGCCATTGCTGTACAAACCTATGGCAAAAGCGACTGCCCCCACAAAAAACACAAGAATGTACAAAATGGTAATGTTTGTGTCTAATATATGTAAATTGGTCCTTCTAGAGCAGATATAAACATCAAAATGACTTGCAATGTATATACTGTTGAAGCAGGGTCGCGGAAACATCATACTACTTTTTGAGCGATTTTGACGCATTTCGAAAACAATGATTTGCCCCTTATTTCCAGAAGATAAACCGGACTCCTTTTTTGCCACACTGTGGCTTGTCCTTAATGCCCCCTCAAAGGTGGTATAAGTTTCATTGAAAATTCCCGACTCGGGAAATATGGTTATCCATAGGGGGGTGGTGTCCATTGAAACCACCCCCCCAACCTTAGGCACCAACGGAGATGAAAACACCTTCAGTGAACACTTAATGTTTAACAAGTTTCATGCTGGTAAAGGTGCCAAGGTGTTTAACGCGGGTTAATTAGGCAAGCAGTAAATACTCTAAAGATCAGAAAAATAGAGCTGAATGACATGGTATACATTACATTGACACGCACAACTAAAGAAATATGACACATTGAAGGGTCCCAAGTTTCGTACCAAAATAATAGTCTTTTGCGAGATTTCAGAAGCGTTGCCTGGTTTTCATTAATGGATCATTAGTTTCCGTTACCATTTTCAAGAAGTGTGTTATCCCTTACCATACGCAGTAAATGTCGCCCTCGCTCATAAACCTGCTACGTTGTGCAATATAGTTCCGTAGCCAAACAGTGTTAATTATTAATAGGTGATGGGTGCTGCTTTTACCCGACGCTTTTGAATACAGATTTTGAAAAATAAAGTGTGAAGTGAAAATAACAACAATAATAAGTACAGCAAACGCATCCGCCGGAAAATGTCATTGAGTCAATGGGTTGGTGTTTGGCATTTAAATACAGCCTTCTGGTATCAATAGCTTAAACATTGATTATTGTTAAGAGAGCACCTGTGTAGTACATTCCTATTTATGCAAATAACCAGAAGGCTTTCGGCTATTTATAGCACTCGATCAAGCCACGGCTGACCAAATTGACACCGACGTTACCAACACAAAACAACACCACCACACACAAACGGAAAGTCTGATTTGAATTTTGTTTTCAGCTTCCAATAGCTGAGACCATCTTGAATGTGCATATTGTCATTGCGCATATATTTCTGACCATCTCACGTCTGAAAAGTCTCTCGAACGTCATGAGCACATTGCCGAATTTCCGAAATCTTTCCAAGCTGTATCACAAAAATATGACGTCACCGTGCCGTTAATGAGCGGCGCTCTTCATCCATCATCGGAAAATGAATGGAATGTTCCTTGCAATTGTGTTACTTAAAAAACGAGAAAATTCAAGAAAAAACGTATCTATTGTGCCATTACATATTTGCGTCTGGGTAAAAGATGCAAACAGGTTACTGCCTTGCAAACGACTTTTATGTCAGTAAGCTATTTTAAGTTCTTTTCTTGTAAAAAGAAATGTGACTATGATATTGACATCGGAGTGCTACTTAATTTACAATTTTATATATTTAGCAAAATGCTATACTAACTGCTTAGGCAGAGTAACAAAATAGACATAAGGCAACGTTTTGATTTGTGCTGATCATTATTGTTTAGAATGCGACTGTAAGCGTAATCATTGCGATGTTATTATATCTAATGCCTACAGGCTGTCCCAAAAATGTTAACACTCGGGACAGAGGCATTTTGTTAAAAATTAAAATACGCATGGGTCGTTCTTTGGTATGCCTTAAAGGACAAATAAATAAACATTTTTTTGGCCCGTTTATTTCATCCAATCCGATATGACGATCAAAAGACTGCGGGATAATTATGATTTTTTGTGACATTCCCTTGTATCGAGTGTTACCATTTTTTGGGACAGCCTGTATTTGCCATGAATAAATCCACCAAAACTAATATAATGTGAATTTTGTTACTATTATTTATAGTCCATGAGCCGAGCCAAAATTGTGGTATCCTGAAAGGGGGATAATCATGTTGAAAAGTTATACCCACAATTATTTGTCTGATCATAAGCATTCCAAAAGGTATAGTTTGTACTATAACTACAGCCTAAAGTTTTGGAGTTATAGGCTAAAAACAGCAAACATCAATAAAAAGGGTCATTTTCAGTTGTACAGGGGTCAAATTTCAAAGTTGCTCTGATTTGGATAAAATATGGTGCATATTATTGGTGGAGCTCGTAGGATTAAAATAAGGAATAGTTTTGACTGTCTAAAATGCTTAGTTACCAATGTAGGGGCAACAAAGGTCTACGTCCATTGTATTCAATGGGGCTTGACCTTGTTTTCTCCCTACTTTGGTAAGTAAGCATTTAAAACACTCAAAACTTGCTTTCGCACCCCTCCAAATTCCACAAAAGGTCCACTTTTCGCTGTTTTTTAGATAAAAAGTACAAAATCTAGATAAAAAAGGTCCAAAATATAGGGAAAATTGAAAATAAAGTCCATTTTTGGCAATAAGATGTTGAAAAGGTCCAAAAAATGGACAATTTTTAGGGGGTTAGGTTCACTTTTATATAAAAAAGGTACACTTTTTCGAAGTCCCGCACCCCCCGTAAATAAATCCTGCGTACGGCCCTGCTTGCAATATTCATCGTGGTCCGCGTGTTCGGGTCGCAGTACTCTCCAATGTTCATTGAAAACTCCATAAAGTGCAACTTTTGGTTTGAGAGTTTTGCGTCTTTCGGGCGTTCTACCTCAGCCATTTTAAACTTTTTTTACGAGGTAGGTGTTGAATGAAAGAGCAAGACCTAGGCAACAAAATTATATTTTAAAATCTTTCAAAATCATCTCTTTATGCCATCTGTACCCAGGTTGTATGGTTTTTGAGAAATTGAAGTTATCTGCTTGCACTTCTTTGGAAAGCCCTTATTTAAGCTGTACATTCTCAGTATCGATTAAGTCATTTTCTTTGCCTTTTTTTTTATGTTTTCTGCATGCAAGAAATGCGTATGTATGAAATAACCTATTTCAAATCAAAATAAGCTTAAGTTGTTTTGTCCTTCGGTGAGACTCAATAGTATGTTTCCTCCATTATGACACCATTGCAAAAAGCATTTACACTTGCTGTTTATACTGTTTACAATATTGTTGATATGTCTGTTGACGAACGTGAACCCCTGCCCGCTGGATAATTCCACTAAGGCGCCAGTGTAGCGTGCTCCTTTTGCACAGGTATAAGGTTGCAATCATAGTCTTCAAAGAATCTGGTTTGGGTTGTGACATTGGCAGTATGCGTAGTTGAACTGTCCTGCATGAAGAGAAATTATCACCAATTGCTGCTACCATTGGAATGAAGTGTGGATGAAGAACTTCACCAACACATTCCCGAGCAGTCAGTTCGTCCTTGCATCCAGTGCAGATAATCCTGCCCATGCAAATACACTATCCACATTGGGATGGTTCTACCCATGCAAACACTACCAATTCAGTGCTTCTTCCGTATCGTCACCATACTCGCACTCTTCCTTAAACTATCCGAAGTTAAAACTTGCATTCATCAGGACCAAACAACGAGTATAGTCGGGAGATAGATAGGGTTCCATGCCCCCAATGCATATATTTTCTAACCTACATTTTTTGTAATCTAAGGTGTCTATGTGAAGAATTTTGAATGTCCCAAATGAAAGATTGTCCCATGGGGGGTTCCTTGGCAAGCCATCTTGGCGGCCATCTTGGATTCTGATTGAAAATCGTTCTGAGCAAAACTTTGAACTAGAAACCATAGGAAAACAAATGACAACCATTGTTTTGGATAATTGGTCTGAGAAATCAAGTGAGAGGGTTATTCTCATGATTCAAGAAAGTCAGAATCATTGTAAAGCGAAAAAAATAAAAAATAAAATAATCATTTTCCTTTTTGGTGCGTAAAATAGGCTGATGAAAATTTAAATTGACTCATTGAAACAGTTGAAGTCAATGCGAACCAAACTTGAATCATAGGGCAACCTGGATCCCTCATATTGTGATGAGGTCAAAGGTCACATACGAGTCAAAGGTCATGTGAGGGTCAAGTTGTAAAAAGCTGAAAAGTGTAAAATTGACCTCATTTGAAAAGTAAGTTCAATTGGAACCAGACTTGGTTTATGGCGTTACATGCAAACCCTCATTGTTATGAGGGTCCAAGGTTCACATATCAAGGTCAAAGGTCATGTTAGGCTATCATTCCCTAAACCGCGACGGCAGGCGACAACAGCGTCCTGAGGGGACCGATGTATTTTTTTTTGTAAAAGGTAGCTCTTTGGGTACCAGTGAGATGGATATTGTTTATGTTATTGATATATTTACTTTTTTCTAGGTGGCAGGACGTATTGTAGTATTGTTAGAATGGTTGGTGAACTAACATGTAGCATAGTTGTGTGTAGCGATGGTAAACGATGTCAAAACGCAAAAGTAATAATAAAGTGGTGGCAAAATCAGAATCCTGCCGAATGCCCTTGTAAATGTATTTTACATATGTGGTATTGAGCATCTATATAGTTTTTCACGCTGCCAGGGGGTCCTCCACCACTGACAAGCTGGCTCAGCTGCATTGCATTCGTGACGGACGACTCCATTTAAACCTCAGGATCACCCTGGGGGACTCGTCGGATGATGTTGTAATCACATGTATGGATGATGTCTGTAATCACATCCGGAGAGCCTTGCTGGTGAACGATTTAGAATAAGTGGCTATCATAAAGGCTGGCTGCTACCAAAACTTTACTAAAAACAAAGATCGATTGAAATGAGTGCAGCAACCAATGAAGCCTCAAATCACAATCCTCCGTACACGTTAAACCACAATTATCGACACCATGCAGCCGTTTCCTCCAGAATGTATCTTTTGTGGAAAATTGGAAAGGAACAGTAACATGGAAAGACTGAGAGACGCATCAAAATTCCCGTATTCAAAAGACGGAGCAATTGAAGATCCTGAGCTTGAGCACTTAGAACTAGAGCCTACACATTCGTAACATGGCCAGGCGAGGATCTGTTTGCAAGAGAGGTGAATTACCACCAGTCATCTCGCACATCCTTTAACCTGAAAGTACAGCACTTACACGTGATAACACAACACCCCTACGAACCATGCCATTGAGACAGCAGGATCGTATAGCTGATGGCATCTGAAGGCATTCACGGGCTGTTCTAATTTCATTCAAGAAATGTTATTGGGGCAGAATCAGGGTGGGCCATGACACTGCTGTATCTTTTGTACATACAAGCGTGGGAGAAATGGCGTCCCATCAGAGTACAGAAGTGAGGGAAGCTTTGGGAAAAAGGCCCGACTTTGGAGGGCAGGATATTCATGACTTGATTTCTTTGCCAAGATTCATCCAGGGGACAACGGCTGTATCACGGGTAACTTAGCCTACAGTGCCAGCATCTCTGTCGCATTGCGGTAACCTATGCATATTAAGCTGGGGTACAAAGACAAGTATGAGGATGTGGCCCGCTGTTTCTTCGTCAGATATCAAGGAACGTATTCGATAAGTCAAAAATCACTTCCCTGGCCTCCTGCAGTTAATGAACATGAGATAAAGTCATCAGATGAACCTCCCACATAGTTGTAGTAGTAAATTCGGATTTGTCCCCGTAAGACGGAGGTGGAGGGTTTACCTCAAACTTCACCCACCCAATCTCCCCCCCCACACTCTAGCTGTACGTATGTATGTGAAACGCCTTCACCGATTTAACCTCATCACAAAACTTTTCCACCATCCCTATACTTATATCTCGCATCGTCCCAAACACAAAATCTCTTGCCAAACCTTGGGGGCTCACTCTCTTATCTTTGTGTTCTAACCATGGAATCCATTTCCCACCCCACACTGAATTTGCTTTTACTCTTCCAACATATGCCGCATAAGTCTACCTTACTAAACGCACCTCCCCTCTTCCCCGCTCACTTCAAGTTTGTCTTCCCAAGGTTTTACCTTCAGACCATTTACTTTCAAATGGCATCTTCCACTTCCCCAAAAAATCGCCTCAATCCTTCCATTGGTCTCATACGAGGTCTTCTCATACACATCGTCGCTCATCAAACCTTCTTTTGTACTCTCTGGAACCCATCAATCACATTGCAATATCAAAGGCGACAGTACAGAACCTAGATGCACACCCACCTCACCTCAAACTCTCGAACCAAATCAGGCCCCAACTCTTTTAACTCTGGTCTTTGCTCCTTCATATCCAGCACCACTATAACCCAATGCTTGTGGATACCTCTCTGCATCATCGCCCACTCAATCTTTCTTGGTACTCTATCAAATGCCTTCTCCAAGTCCACCAAGCGCATATTACAGTTTCTTCATTTTACATTTATAGCCTCAAGTATTCCTCTTGCAACCCGCCTTAAATGACAAATGCATATATCGGTCCTTTCCCTGGCATAAACAAAATTGCATCTCATTCCACTTACCACTACCCTGGGGAAGTCTATTCTCTAGTACCCTCTCCACCAATTTGTCATTGCATGATCCAACAACTTTACACCACTATAGGCCACCACACTATACACCACTTTCCCTTAATAAATTTGGAACTACCACACCACCGCCTACTACTCCGGCCACCCTCTATCATCTAACACTCTCTGACAAAACTCCACCATCACACGCTCTGACACAACTCCACCATCACACCAATCCCTACTCTCCACTCGCAATATCACATAACCTCAGATACGAGGGTCCAGCAGGCCTTCCTGGTTATTTCTTGATTGCCTTCACCACTTGAACCTCTCAATGGTACTTACACCACATCAGTGTACCTTCTGATCCCACTCATTATCCTCATTCATATTCTCTCCATATGCTCGTTCCAGACCCTGTACCACTATCTCTCTCACAGATATTCAATTTTATCATTCTCGTCAGCTCCAGAAACGTTCTGGATTTCATATATCTGGTGATGCACCACTGCTTTATGTCTGCATCACCAGCGATAACGAAGTCAAGAAAGTTTACGAGCTCACGTGGGAGGAGCTCACTTAATGACTTGATCAAGGTTGTTATAGGTGTAAGAGGTCAGAAGTGACTTTGACTTATAGGATGCCTCCTTATGGATACATGAAGAAACAGGGCCAGGTGTCCTCATGCCTGTTAGACAGCCTTTGTCAACTGGATGAATCTTGGCAAAAGACAATCAAGTCATGAATATCGTGGTTCTCAAGTGAGGCCTTTAGCTTCCCCCTTCTGTATTCTGGATTGGGAAGCCATATCTCTCCAACTCTTGTATGTACACAGGACACAGAGCGTTGTTAGAAAGGAGCTAGAAGTACAACGCCATTCTGCCTAATAATTCTGTCTTTAATGAAAATTTACAAACAGCAGTAAATGTTTTCAGCCATGCGCAAGCAGCTTTACGATCCTGCTGTATCAATGGAATGGTTCGTAGCTTTGGATTATAACGCATGTAAGTGCTGTACTTCAGGTTACAGGATGTGCGAACAGGAATGGTGGTAATTCGCCTCTCTTGCAAACAGGTCCTCGCCTTGCAACATGCTATGGAGATGATATAGCTCTAGTTCTAGTACTTGAGGCTCATTCATGTTTCCAACTAGCATCTTTTAATATTTCGTATTTGTCATTGAATACCCGGATAGCTGATGCCTTCTCTCAATCTTTCCATGTACTTCCTTCCAAGTTCCACAAACGATACATTCTGGATGGAACATAAGAGTTGATAATTGTGGTTTGTGTTTACGAGGGGATTGTGGTGTTGAGGCTTCAGAGTTGCTGAACTACATTCAATCGATCTTGGGTTTTTAGTAAAGTTTGGTAGCAGCCTTGTGAAAGCCAATTGTTTCAAAATCTTACCAGCAAGGCTCTCCGGAATGTGTACAGACATCACCCACGCGATAGTGTGAAATATGAGGTTCAATGGAATCGTCATCACACACGTTGATGTAGCCGAGCCAGCGTCAGTAGCGGCCCCATGACTTATGACGGCTGAAATGTAGATGCTCAATACATACTCGTAATGCAAAATACATTACAAGAGGGGCGTTATACCGACCAGAATTTCTGGCTTTGCCACCAATACTACGATATGTTCTGCAAATAGAAAAGAAAATAGTAAATGTATCAATAATATAACAATATACATTGAATGTAGTTGTAGCAGAAAGGCTCCTTATAGGCGTCAAACATGAAGATAGGTATTTTTTTAATTTTTTCGGCTTTTTAATGGATCCGACTTGTTTGAATCTGAAAATAAAACCCATGTCATCGTTTTTTCATGCTCAAATTACCCCCAAAATTGGTGTCATTTGTTTTCCCTAAGGGTCTAGTTCCAAAAGTTATCGATTTTCGTCAGAATCCAATATGGCAGCCAAGATGGCTGCCAAAAGAAACCCCATGGGACAATATTTGATTTTGGGAACATCGAAATTCATTCACTAAACACCTTGAGGATTACAAAAGTAGGTGTAGGTTAGAAAAAAATAATCAATGGGGTGCATGGGAACCCTAGCTCTCTCCCGACTAACTTAGCCGATCTTACTCATGCGCATTCTGCGAGGACTCTTGCCAAGCGTTCAAACGTGATTTCTTGTGCGCTTCGTTAAAAAAAGCGAAACCACCTTCTTGAGGCGCCTGGTATGAAGGTCGCTTTCATTCAGTCCTTACGGTTTTATAATATTTGTCGGACATCGATTTGCCTTCAGTTGATGGAATCTTCGTGTTTCTGTGTGCAGTTGAAAGAATTAAAAAATGAAAAACCAAAACGAGATGAGTGAGGATATGAGGCTCACCGTTAGATTTCGTGGGTTTCAGGTGGGTTGACCATAGACATGTATGCTTACCTATCATTGTTCTGTACTCATAGTTCTTTCTGGTTGCATTTAGAGGAGCAATTCATTGCCTTGCAAACATCATAACATAACATATACTTCTCGTGTTAATTATCTGGTTTTCAGCGTGCAGATTTTGTCACGAATGCATGGGATCTGTTCAGATAATGCACGGGTCATCAGATAATGCACGGGTCATCAGATAATGCACGGGGTCCCACAAGTCACAACTCATATTAGCTACTAGAATACCGTCCCCAATCAGTTGATATCGACTTACTGCTCAATCATCAAAGTAAAACAGGCCTGCATCGTATATATACCCTCCTACGAAACTTAGTATCTACAATCTATGGTTGCTCAGTCTAACTTCAATTATTGGGTTGAAAAAAAATATTGGTTTCTCGTTTACAGTATAGGTGAATTCACCGGTGCGCAGACCTTCTTCAAAATAATGTGATTTGTACTGTTCTTTCCGATAAAGCGCGTATATCTTAATTAACGACGTTTGACATAAAATATTGATCTTAATAAAAATTCCTTATGTTATATTTGTCCTTCAAGAAACCCAAAATCAAAATCACAAAGAAAATTGTTTTCAAGGCAGAAGAAAAACCAGTCATGTTTTGTACATACATGTCTGCGTTGGTCTTTAACATCTAACAGTGGGGCATGAATTACGTGAAGAAATTCTATGCCATGTATATGCAATCGTCACTGATGGGTTTGTTGGAAAAAGTAAGGGCAGTGCCAAAAAGTCTATCTTTTTTCAATTGCATTGGACGCGTGTCATCACTAATGGGTTTGTTTTGAAACTGCAGGGAGGTGCGAGAAAGATTAGCCACTTAAGCGTCTTAGCGGGTCTGATTTTTCTCGCCACTTCCAGATCATTTCAAAACAAATAATCAAAAGGAATGCGTCTTCAAGGTCTTTTGCATATTTATAGAGTATAACTTGGACATGTTGGAATAGAAAGTGTTTTTAATTATTTAAATAACGACCTCAACATTTAATAAATTCCCGTTAATTATTAAGGTGAATGTAATGATTTGAGGTGTTGTTTCTCAAAGTATATGACGGATAAGGACCACGCATCAGTGCACTCGACAGGATAATTGCACGTGACCGTATGGGTCAGTGCAGGCAGAACTCGAGCCTCCGGCTCTCTGCTGCCTGCACTTGACCCATACGGTCGCGTTCGATTATCCTGTCGAATGCACTAGCCTAGGTCCTTATCCTTTCAGAACGTAACATAACATAACATAACTAACATACCATGGATTATATTTTAATTTCTACAAAGCGCCTTTATGAGTACTGAAAGAGGGTTGTCTGAGTTTTACGTATTGATTACACTTTCAACAGTTACGGGCACTGACACTTACGAATTGTGATGCGGAATCTGGTTCCATCGCTTTAGAGCTCGACACAGAAGAAAAGGCCCTGTCGGCCAGCACATTTAGGTGTCCTATGAACAACAAGAGTGAGACCATGGTGGCTAGAACGAGTGGGAACAGACCCCAGGACGTGATTACTGACATCCATTGATGTACTATAGGGACAAAGCCCATCCAGTATCCTTATAAACATAATAGAAGAGTCTTGAATTTAATACTGATCAGATTACACTAAGCAGTTAAGTAAAGTTCCTTCAACAGAGGTTGTGTGAGTAAATCTAGGATGCTGGAATATGAGACGAGCACACTTGAAGCTTTTGGAGAATGTTGAGGTTCTTCCGTGTACTACCATTGAGCAACAGATTACAGTAGTTTAAGCGAGACAAAATTAAAGAGACAGGTTACATTTAAACAATAGTGCGCCCTCAAAGATTTTTAAAAATCGATATTTTGCATGGGTTGTAAAGCTTTTAATACAAAAGCCCTCACCGAATGATCTAGACCAAATCAGCTTCCTTATGGGTAAAACGGAACTATTTTGTAATTTAGCGTCCCGGCGCCGCGAAATCAGCAGACGACGACGAAAATGGAGTTTAAAAGACAATATCAGTGATTGTTAAATCAGCAAATCGAAAAAAATCATAAAAAATCAGATTTTTGCATGTATGAACAAGTACAGGTATCCTAACTACCCTGCCAGGATCCGCCACAGAAGAGAAGCACTAATAAGGACAGAATCAAGAGTTGTAGTCATTACTGTCCGTTCGGGACCACTTACTTACAACACGTAATTGAAATGGAGAATCTATCTTGGCACACTGCCGTTTTCGTCCTTTTCGTCAATTGACAGCTGGAGGGAAAATGTAACTTATGAGAATTTATTAACATACTTATTCTTCACATTGAAGCTATTTCTGCAAATTTCAAATATTTTGGCAAATCTACTGATAGTGTCTTTAACACAAGAACACACACGGCCGTATGCATGTTTCCACGTATTGGCACACTTGTTTGCCCGGTCTTTAACCTTTGTGGTTTTAATATCAGTGAGTACGAGTCAAAATATTCAGTAATACACATTATTGATTAAAGTTATGGAAAACTTAAAAAGTTAGCCTACAAATACCCTGGATATCTTTATCCTAATATAAAGGTCCTACCTTTTTGGGGCTACGGCTATTTTTATGGTAAACTATCTCGTTCTTCCAATGGCTTTAGACTATATTTGGAGAGCAAATTGAGAGCAGAAGAAAAAGAATTTCATGTATTTTGTGAAAAAATGTGCCAGTGCCCGCTTTAATGATTAACAACAGGAATCTACGTATACTATAGTGTTTCTAATTTGCCAGTTAACAGATTTAGCAAGGCGCGACACGTGCCTAGACATTGACATTTTGGCTGTCAAAAATAACAGCCCCAAATTGCGAACATTACGGTATGGGCAGATAGTACTAGCATCCAGCTGAAGCTGTACAGAATGAAGAAGGTTCATGTGGTTTTGGACTGATAAGCGATTATAAAAAAAAACAAATCAGTTTTGGACCAGGATTTAATTTCAGTTTTATTTTCAATCCATCTCTCAGTCTTATGGTTAAACATCAGGCGACGCAACGTGAGAGTTTGAATAGTGCACACACTGTCTCCTGGAATTATGGGATCAACATCAAGATACAAATGGATGACAGAGGCATAAACATGGTGACGGAGGAACGACCTATAGCGTGTGTGTAAAAACAACACTAAAGGGCCCAATTACAGACCTTTGAGGTTAGCCATATTTCAGTGAATGTCAGAGTATTTAACCACAGACGAAATACGGCAGGATTCGATCCTAAGGTTAGGATCAAAACCAGTCACGCACACAGATCCTCTGAGGCCGAACTTATGGTACTATCGGCTCAACATATATGAGTGCCACAGGCAAAACGCTGCGGAAAGTTTATAATCAGGAACAGGGCCTTTGAATCAATAGATGCTGCAATTACTTGAACATAGCCTAGATCGTTCAGCATGTCGCAGTGCTTATAGGCAGGAATGCATGGTTCTGAAGTATGTGAAGTGAGCAGTTTTCAATTAATTTAGAAATTAGAGGACAAGTTTGACAAATCAATGATTAGTGCTATAACACTAACTGAAAGGTTTCTCCGTTACACACACTGGCCAGAAGTATTGCAACATGCACAAAAAAAAAATCTATATATTCAAAAATTGATGTAAAAATTTGCACCAGGAGTTCTTGACTTACACATACGTAATTATTGGTCGATTTGCGATTTTCAGGACAGATGCCGGTTTCCCAGAATCAAATTAGTGCGGGAAAACGTTGATTTGCTTGTCATGTTTCCTAAATATGGCGGGTTAAAGAGGCAAGTAATGATATCTGCCGTTTACTCCGAAGGAATACAGACCAGGAACGTCAACTGGTGCTAAAATTCACTAAAAAAATTATATGGGGTTGTCGGGTCTCTGTAATTTTTTCGGGTTACAATCGGAGAGTGGTTGTATGGACCGGAATGAGATATAGAAAACGGGGGAAGCAGTCCAGGGCGTTGGATTCGGGGAAATTAATGACGCGAAAAGCGGTCACTGATAACTTTGAAAAACACACTTTTTAACTCGCACGTACAGTTTTCGCCTGTTTGTCATGCACTTGAAACGGCGTGTAATTAGGAATGATTATGTAAACTCCACGTGATTTATCAGCCGGAGTAGCATTTTGTTGTCTCCAATTTTTCACACATTTTCTAAGGAACTACAGTCTACATGACTTTATCTCATTTCCGTCCTCAAAACATTCCATTTTGTTCCTGCAAAACATTTAAATAAAAACCCTGACGAACTCCGAACAATTCATTAAGCGGCTATTTTGCAGCCAGAATTCTTTGTTATGTCTGGTAGCATTCCTTTGGAGTGCAAACGGCAAGTTTTCGTCGCATTCCAGTGTAATTCCCGCCATATTTACGGAACATGACGATCAAATCAAACATGTTTTCACCCTCTTGGATTCTGAGGAATACATCGTTGAAAACCATAACTTTGACCTTTATAACGTAGATGGTGGTCAAGAATACATGTTATAATTTGAAATCAATTTGTGATTATTACGGATTTCGTTTTTGTGCATGTTGCCATACGTTTGGCCAGTGTGTGTACTTCTGTTAGTGGGCAAGGAATCCTGGAGCCCCCCCATGGAACCACTTCCGGAAGGAATTTTTGCTACGAAATTTTTAACACATGCAGGGTTAAAAGACAGTAACTGGGTAACATTTATTAAAGCAATAAGAATTTCAGAATCCTTAAATAACATTAAAATTAGGGGAAAACATTATTTCAAATAGAAAACAAAAAGGAACCACAAATTACCGCTCGTTTCCCAAAAATCGGCTCTGCATGAACTGTTTGGGTCAGAGTTGAACCGGGGAGGAACGCGCAGACCATGTAGGTCCCATACCTCTATCTGCCAATAGCGGTTGTTTCGGAAAATGGCTTGAAACTGTCTCTGAATCTAGCCCTAAGATCATTGCAGGTGCTGCAAGTCCTATACACCCCCTGATAGCTTTTGTTACAAAAACAGACGTCGGAGAAGAAACACAAAAATATGATATGTAGAGCTGCTTCTGTTTCAGCTGCCAACTAAAAACTATAATTTTTTAAATAATTGACGTTTCATTGTTGAATCAAATCGGCCAACGCTCGATCATCACACTAATAGGTAGATATTTTAATTTGATGAAGGGTTTATATAATATATTTCAAGCATATCATTTTTAATTTTTGTAAAACCTTTATTCAGGCTGACCTGGGTCGTATTTTTTTACAAAACTGGCCGTGGTGTTTAAACACTCGTCGTGTTTTTTGATAAAGCTCGTCATGTTTCACAAACTCGTCATGGTTTTACAAAATCGTCGCGTTTTCTATAACTTGACGTTTGATGTCTACCGAAGCGAATCATCGAAGCGTGCTCATATCTAACAGCTCATTCTCTCATAAAACAAGCAACACAAAACAAACAAAATTGTTATGATTTTACCGAAGAAAACAAGCGAGTAAGACTTTCCAATTTCCTGTGCCATTTGAGCCAAATTCAGCCAAAACTAAACTCGGATATGACTCTCCTGCATGTTGCTGTCAAAATTGGGCCACCAGAGGTCTGATTGAACACGTAACAAAAATAGACGGATTCGTTTGCAAATACTGTTACTGAGGAAAAACTTACTATTGACGTCTTCAAGCACAGATATTTCTTCATCAAGCACTGAGAAGAGGAACGGTGGATATCCAAGCTTGATTGATGATGAAGTTGGCAGTTGCTTCTCCAATCCTTGGGGAAATTTATCAAACAGCTCTTCAAAAATGTGTGTAAGAAGTATTGGGCCCTCGTCGCGGTTCATGATAGCGTCCGCCCGCTTACGGATTTCAATGGCCTCCTTGATCCAGGTTAATATTTGCTTTGTTATGTGATTCTTTTCTCCCGGCTCTGGTGATCACTGAACTACTGACATTGTCAACCATCAGCTTTATAAAACGCGGAACAAGGAGGCCATTGTAATCCGTAAGAGGGGCGACGCCATCATGAACAGTGACGAGGGCCAATACCTTTTTACAAATTCTTACACACATAATATTATTCATCAATCCTGATGAACTTCTAAAATAATAGTTTACAACCAATATGATGCATTTCGCATCGCTGGACGCGCGTGGTTTACTTAGTTGTCCTATGCACTACTTGAAAGGTCGAAGGTCAGCTAACTTGTGAAAAAGGAAAATGTGGACGTTTTGCTCGATCTGCTGCATGTATGGTTGTACACACACTACTCAAAAGTATTGCAACACGCAGATAAGTAATTTATAATCACCAATTGATTTTACATTGTACCAGAGAGTTCTTGACTACACATGACGTAATGAATGTTGAAGTCGTGTTTTCCAAAGAGATGTTATTCTCCAGAATCAAAGGTTGCCAAAAAGCCCGTTTCATTCTACTGTCATGTTGCGGAATGTTGCGGAGAGCTGACTTGCCGATTGCAGTCCAGAAGGAATACAGACCCGGAGAAGCCAGAAATGGCTTACGAATAGACATACAATAAGGTTTTACGGTAAAATATATCACTATTCTTCCAATGGCCTAGACTATCATTTGCGAGCAATTGAAGAAATCTCATATTTTGTGAAATTGTTCCAGTGCCGCTTTAATTAGCATCACAAACGATGACTCAACGGAAAGAACTGACTTACCAGTTAACCCATGTAACTGTGCGTGATGTAGAATATAACCAGTGGCGTAAAACCAGCGGGGGGGGGGGGGGGGGGGGGGCAGGGGGGCGCAAGCCCCCCCCCCAAACGGAAACCTTGCCCCCCCGCCAGCCCCCCCAAATGAACTGACCTTTTGTACAGTGTTATGGAGAAGGACCCAAATTAGCCCCCTCAAAAAATGCTTAGTCCACACTTCTGCCCCCCCATTTTGCAAAGTTGGTTAGCCATGAATATAACCCTCCTGGACCTGTAGAGGCTAATAAGCGCTCGGAGAGTAAACGTTTTTCAAACGGTTTAAAAAAATATGTACTTTCATGGCCATAATTGGAATTAGCATGACAAATCCTACAATTTTGCTAATTGCTTTGAACTACCTCTGCGCCTCTCGCTTATTACTTATCTCACATTTCCCCTCTATTTACCTCTCCCTCCTTTTCTTCCTTTTTCCCTTTCTGTAGTCTTCCTTCCCTTCGTCTCTCCTTGATAGTCCACCCTGCATGTACGTGCTTATTTATTTTGTTTTGTCTTACTAGTGTATTATGTTTTTATTGCTGTCTTCTTGTCTTACTGTCCAACCCCATCTTTTGACAATTTCCTTTTAGTAATAATTTATATTCTGAAATGTATTTGATCATTTCATATGTGCATTATTAATTTCTTAAAAATTCATATATGCATACTTTAGGTACATAAGAAGCGGTCTTTACGCCTCCACGCCCGCGTTTAGCAGTGACCCCGTCCTTCACATTTGCATCAATCTGTTCATGAATACTACATAAATTCCTATACAGTATGCTCATATTTCATTGAATTCCTATTTATCTTTACTGACTGGTTGTGTTATCTATTGTACTAGTCTTCAATATCATTGAATTCAGTTGCTTAACGTTTTTGTACAATCGTTCCATTTATTAAATTAGTTATTTGCAGACTGTGCGTGGGGTTTGATTAACAAAAGCGCTGACAAACATAACGTAAAACTAGGTTAAAAGGTAAAACCAAGCTGAAAATGAAAGAAAAGGCTCAAATTTGGACACTTTAAAGCATAAAAAGCTTTATCAGCTAAAAGCCTTAACTCTCACGGCCTATTCTGTCGATACATAGTTACTGCTGTTGTAGTATCCCTCATTTTTGGATTAAAAAATATTAGTTATTTTATTTCTTCTGTACTTTTGAGAAGGATTCCTAGCGCGAAAAGTACATATTTTCAACATCATGCAAAAGAAACATGCTATATTGAGATTATGCAATGTTCAGAGATCTTACTAGAAAACTACTATAGATCATCATTGAAGTTTTTATTGGATAATGTAAGGTGAATTTCTAGATGATGTCATTTGTATGTGACCCAATTGGACAGTGTTAGGCTATGTTTATGCATGATGATGCTCTAATAGCTATGTTTGGGGAAAATAGTTGTGGAATATAATAAATATTGGACATATAAGAACATATTGCAGGTTAAAACGTTTGGCAGTAGAATTGATATCCAGAGATCCAGAGATGGTAGATTGGTACAGTATACGATTAATAATATAGATACCACAGGAGCTTAAAAAGCACATTTGTCTGCTGTCATCTTTCAAGCCAAAAGATTTTCAGTTTTGGAATCAAAGATATTCCCTCCAGTGCTGTGTTTGTCAAGTGGATATCTACGACAGTTGGAGTTGTGGACATACTTTGTGGAATACAACTGAAGTATTGTGTCGCCAAGGAACCTATAGAACCTTGTGGTATTGAACTGCTGGACAAAGTTATCTTCAGGGCTACTCCTAAAAAGGAATTTAATTTTATGACGAGGATTCCCATGGATTATATAATGCGGAATATTGACGCTGCCTGATGTCATTTGGGAGTCTTCGCCGTGAGGACATGTCAAGTTGAACTCACAACCTTTCTTTTAATTCTGGACACGTCAGAGTGGACATTTAAAGGGATTTAATGACATGAAAAAAATTGACAAAATGAAAAGGACCCTTAAGGTTCGTTCATACTACGCTGCACTGCGCAGTGCAGTGCCGATATATCGATCACTTGCTGCAGCAACTCAACGTAACCTGCTGCAGCTGCAGTTAAAATAAATTTAACTCGGTTGCAGTACCGCAATGCAGTATACGGGACAGAGACCGAATTCGAGCACTGCAACTTACCGCAACGCACGTTGCAGTGTAGTGTGAACGAACCTTTACTGAAATCACTTCCACGAGTTTGAAAACAATTTGAATGTTTAAATGTTTGAATGAGGTGGCAGTTTGTGGTAATTTCTGGAACAAGGATGCTGACACATTACTGCCAGCATTTACCAAACTTGAGAAGCATGTTGTCATCAGCTCACAGACCATTGCTATTGTATATGTGCTAATCCCTGCTAATCCATCTTTCACTTGCCAGATCAATATCTTACTATAAGCCTAAAGTACAATGCCTGAATCCCGGGCTGAATGCTTTTGAATTGTGTCGCAAAACATGCTAGATACACTTTATATTCTGTCAGGGATGTGAACACCTTGCTTTTCTGTTCCAGAAATTGCCACAAACTGCCACCTCCCCCGAACTCTTCCTGTTTTTACTGTTTTTTACAGAATGTAAAAACATCCAAATTGTTTTCAAACTCGTGGAAGTGATTTCAGTAAGGGTCCTTTTCATTATGTCAATTTTTTATGCCATTATGTCCCTTTAAGCAAGATTGTAAAATCTTTACATTTGAGTATTAATTATAATTACCATTGTAATTGTGTTTTAGACAAACGGAAAATACACTACACTGTTAACATTTGATGTCGTCCACAGAATTAACAAAACAATATGACTGTTCAGTTTCCTAAAACAACCTTTACGCTGATGGTCCATCCAGAACTCTTTTTAATTCTACTTTAAGGATACATTTCCACTTTTTAATAGTAATTTATCTCGAGTTAGATTTCGAGATATATTGCACAACCATGTTTTATACCACTTCCAGTTACCATGCAGTTGTACACTTCCTATTCGAATTCGAATTTGTACTTGATCATAGTACATATGCACGATTGGGAACTCTAAAGTTTGATATTTAGAACGCAATATGCCTTGCCGTATTTTGCTGTAAATAAACGTATTCAAAATATGCCATATAAGTTATCGTACGTGCTTTGGCATTCCGGTAAATAACAGTAAATCTCTCGTGTATTAAAATGGGTGGTAACACTATCCTAAGATAAACAAGATGAATATCCCAAGACAAAATCAAGCAAGTTAAATTCACAACAACGAGATGGATAGCACACCTGAGGAACATGAATAATTCTAAGCCTCCTGCACACATTAAGCCCGTGCGAGACAATATGATATAAACGTCAAAAGCGATAGATATCCCGTATTGAATATTATATAAGGAAATGTTCAAATATACAAAACAACCTCATTGTCAAGGTTAGAAATGCACAGTTATAGTTAAGACAAGAGGTATAGTTTGGGTCTTTTTTACTGTTTGCTCAATTCTCTCACAAACTAAACAATAACTATATTTCAACCCTATATTTCAATAGATTTTATACAGGGTATAACGCATGTTTTAGATGACTTCCCGAATAAGAAGTGTACGCTCATATTAAAGATTACCTGTGAGAGAATGGGTGTTAACACCATCTTAAGATAAACAAGTTGACTACCGCATGGAGCCATATGAGGGATATGGCTCTCTCTCTCTCTCACTTGGGTATTAGAGCGATAAAAAGATTACCCAAGAACTTAAACAAAAACTTGTATAAATGTTGACCTCTGACTGATACATCTGTAACGACACTGATAGATCTTTCTATGGTTCAAAAACGGATTGAGCATTTTAGTTTGTGAGCCACGCGTATTCCTTCTATCACAACATTCCTTTGACTAGGGCCAGGTGGATAAAAATGAACGTTTGTAACATCTGAGACCATAGTCGGCTGCAAGTTCAGTAGGATAAAACAAGTTATCAGTAAAAAGAAGGTT
>JAMKCH010023015.1:0-27838 GCA_023653785.1 Ophioderma brevispina
TGCAATGAGTGGTGGAATGGCATTTGGTGGCACACACTCTGAAAATGTCACCAGAACTAGTGAAAATAGCAAGAGTACTAGTGTAGGACAACATGCAGGAAAGCAACCTGGGAAGGTGACACAATCACGGAAGACAACTGAGAAAGTGCCTTCCTCAGGGCAGACTGAAAAAGTGTCTACCCCAGGACCAACTGAAAAAGTGTCTACCCCAGGGCCAACTGAAAAAGTGTCTACCCCAGGGCCAACTGAAAAAGTGTCTACCCCAAAGCCAACTGAAAAAGTGTCTACCCCAGGGCAGACTGAAAAAGTGTCTACCCCAGGGCAAACTAAAAAAGTGTCTACCCCAAGGCCATCTGAGAAAGTGCCTACCCCAGGGCATACTGGGGGTATTCCTACCCCTGTTGTGCAATCAGTAAGTAGTTCGCTAGTTTACGTAGTGAAATTAACTCTGTACCAAAGCAAATACCACAAACCACAACAACTTCAGTGCTTTCCAACAACCCAGTCATGAAAGAGCCTCCTGCAAGGATGCAGAATTCTGCAGAAGCTAAGAATGATGGGAAATCTGAAGATCTGGGACCAACCAAAGTGATGTCAGATTCCACAGACAAGTTGGAGGACTTTGATATCGACAAATTTCTTGAAGAATTGGATTTTGATACATGATATTCTATTACTATGTTAAATTATATACTGTATTATATGTATATATTGTATAATAAATTATACTATAAAGTTATGGGATATATAAGAGTTTAAACTATTATTTGACTATAGTTTATTTTAAGTATTATGGCAATTCATCTGAAATTGAGTTAATGGGGTTCACAAATAGAAGGTCTTAACCAGGAGGGTAAGACATGCCATCCTAACAGCAACAGTGAATTCAAATTGGCGTCAACATCTGGCGCGACCCGAATGCTAGTCTTTTCAAAGACTTAACGGTAGGAGGGCGCTACTACGCATATAGGACGGAGACTCGACTAAAGGCTATATCTGGTCACAAATATTTAAATCTAAATGACAGTTATTGGAAATTGCACTGTTTTGCAGCGGGGTTAATTCACTAACCCCAACAGATTTTAAAGTCAATAGAATTTATTCCAAAATTATCATGATATTACTAAGATTTATTGAACTAAGGTTTAAGAGGTGATTTTGTCAGTGGCATATCTTGGGGGGTGCTTTCGGGGTGCGGGCCCGGGGTGGGGGTTCATGTCAAAACATGCAAAATCGGCCTATTTGTGGCTATTACAGGTCCTTTCGCCCCTGTGGTACCCCTCAAAAAGCCAGGTGGTCTGGATACGCCAGTGTTTGTAATGTCACTGGGGCCGAGATTGCCATTGAACATGCCCGGGTGTACAATGTACATGCACGTAGCAGTTCCACAAATCGCCGTTTAGAAATTCCCAATGCCCAAATCGAGCAGGTCGTGTCCTACCCTTCCTGGTCTTAGCTCAGTTTTTGGCCATTTGGAGATTTTGGCAATAAAATGATCTAATATTCCACAAAACCTTAACTCATTTCAGCTTTTTGTTGCATATAAAGCACAAAAACACTTCACCACATCTCAGTGGGGTACTTTAACTCTGAGTTAAAAAATTTGAGTTAAGGGCCTTCTGTTTCTCAACATTTGAAATGTTATTTAAATACTTGATATATAAAGGGGTGATTGCTAATGCATCAAAAGTTCACCGAGTCGAAAGTCAGAAATATTAATTTATAGCCATGTTCTAAAACATCAGTGTATTGTATGTTTTCTGGAGGTCTTAGGTGGAGTTTTCATTTAAACAGTGTTGAAAACAGAAAGGTCATGCAGCAAAGTTTGATTTTGATCACATTTAAGGTGCATAAACAGTTGTCTTTAGGACTCCCTTTATTTACCTTGAAGTTGTGTCAATTTTTATACCATATGAAATACCATATTTTTCTCATTGTTTTCCTGAAAATTCAGCCCCTAATACATTTCTTAACAATGATATAGAGCAAGAACTTCTTATAGTTCACCAAAAATAATAAAGTAATCTATAGGGCACTGCAGTATGTTTTATTGCATCGATCATCCAAACCACAAGTTTGTTTGCCACACAACATGGCAGTGGGGCTATGTGATTGTCAGGCTCTCATAATCAAGTAGAGAACACTGTATGCTTAATCAGAGCAGGCATCATTTTTAAGGATAATCGTGTTCCCTGATTATCATGTTTTGAGGAGTCCAAGTGTTTAAAATTTTGGATCCGAAACATGACAATCATAAAATTGGATGATTTACGCCCAAAATTTATTGGTCTCGCTATGAGTTTAACATATTGGGCGAGACGCAGTCGAGCCCAATATTTTTGCAACTCATAGCTCGACCAATAAACTTGGACTCAATCAATCGAATTTTATATGAGTATTGTTGAGAAACACAAGCCTAGTTTTAGGTCAGGGGTTTTTGAGATGACGATCACAAAATCACTGCTTTATGTGTTTTAGCCTATACAGATTCTATCAGGGCTGAAAGGGTTAAACATTGGGGTAAACTTAAAGTTAAAACAACTCAATTTTGTCTGTCCTTAAAGGGATAGGAGGAGATTTTTGAGGATACAGATTTCTCTCAATTTGCATACATTTGATCAGTGGGAGAACACATTACCAAGATGGTTTCCAAGTTGATCTATTGGACAAACAAGTAAAAAAGAAAACCCCAATCTTATGTTCTTACCTGCCGTCTGCTATTATTAAATCGTACAAACGCAAAAAGCATACTCTTGATTTTCTGTCTGTCATTGCATGACAGAAATTCTAAATATCACTTAATGATCTCACTTACATACAATGGCTTCGCATAGTAACTTCAGAGTGTGATCTAATACATTGGTAAGCAAATTCCAAATATGCAAAAAAACAACACATCTACAGTTGATTAAAAATTTTGGGCATTCTTTCTGGGAAATTGTCCCTCTTGTATCTCTTTACAGAGCCCCGCACATTTGCAAATAGTGCGCCCTCAAGATTTTTTCAAAATCGATATTTTTTTGCATAGTTGTCAAGCTTTTATATCCAAAAAGCCCTCACGGCCGAAATGCATTAAGACCAATCAGCTTCCTTCTGGGTAAACAGAAAACGATTATATTTTAACGTCGCCAGGCGACGTAAATTTCAGCACGAAGACGAGAAATGGCGTTTAACACAAACACGCACGCCGTATTCAGGTTTGCCACGCTATGCAACACTGTTTGATCATCTATAACCTTTGTAGTTTAATATCATGAGTCGAGGCAAAATATTCATGTAATATACCATTTGTTGATTAAAGTTTGAAACTTAAAGTTGGCCTACAATTACCTTGATGTCTTATCACCATTATCAATGTCCTATCTTCTTTGGGGTAACTGTTATTTTTATGTGTAAATATCTCTGTTCTCCAATGGCCTAGACTACATCCATTTTGAGAGCAAAATTGGAGAAATTTCATATTTTGTGAAAATGTGCCAGTGCCCGCTTTAATGTGAAAACAAATTTTGAAACTCTTAATAAAAAGTCTAAGAATAGCTTTGTGTATTGAGAGCTGTAATATTATTAGTAATAATTTTTCACCATATGCAGACTAAACAGAATGGCAATTACTTTAAAGGTTTATGACCCCATCGCTAATAGCCTTGTCCCCAGAACCCCAGATTTTACCGGAAGTGGTCAAAATTTTGTGTGGGGGAAGCTACTATTTTTCTCATTTACCCTGTAAAACTTAAGGCTTAATTAAATATGTTGGGTTTGGATGTTATGAGTGAAAATGTGAGACATTTTGGTTAACCAATATTAATAATACTCTATGGGCTTCCAAAGTCACATTTTAAGCTCAAAACGGATTGAAATATTTGCGGGAAGCTTTACAGATGGGGTTTTGAGGTCAAGGCTAATCAATCAAGCAGAAAACTAACTAGCGTCACTGCCCTTTAACACCTGGATAATTTGGTAGGTGTGCAATAAAATACACTCTAGAAACACTCTACTAGTCTTTAATAAAGGCCAAGTCATGCTTTTTGGATGTGAAGCGTCCAGTACTAGAGACTAGCCACTGCAAAGTTAAGCTATCGGCTCGCTTCCCACAATGCATTGCTTCCAATGATGTTTTTGTAGCAGGTATGATGTACAATTGTAAGAGGAAACTGGCTTAAAATTAAATAGGTAACTGATCACAAACTTGTATGTAAAGGTCCATAGTCCGATGCTAATAGCCTTGTCCCCATGGACCCCAAATTTTCCGGAAGTGGTCAAAATTTTGGTATCCAAAGAAGCTACTATTTTTCTCATTTACCCTGTTAAATCTTAGGGATGTTTAGAGCGAAATGTGCACCATTTTGGTCAACCAATATCATTTTACAGTACTCTATGGGGATAACAAATCATGTTTTTAGCTCTCACTTCAAAAAATGGTTGAAATATCAGTGAGAACTTTACAGATTTTGGGGTAAAAAGTCCATTCTATCAAGATGAAAAATTTAACTCTTAAATCGGGCCATCCGCCTGAGAATGTTTCGTCTCTACCGGATTCACCTGACTACTATACAAAAATGGGAGCAATGCAACATTGTGGGAAGCTACATGATATCTTAAGCACTCCAATCTTATATGGCACACTTAACCATAACCCCTGGGCTTACTGCATGGTTAAAAAAGGCTAAAATTTGCATCAACCTTTGTAATATGTATTGATTGCAGACTCTGATGAAATTTCCAAACATATAAAATATAGGTTTGTCAAAAAATTGTGAAATTATCTCTTTGCATGGTGAGATTAGCTGTTGGAACAGAATCCAAAACCATTTTGACCTTGGCAGCTTTTTGCTTTGCCTTGCTTCAAATTCAACTTGTGTACCCATGTGATTGAGTACTCCCATAAAGGCCTCCCCAATTCACCTGTCCGATTGCCCGTTTGAAAAATTGACTCGGGCATTAAAATGTTGTACCGCCCTGTCCGATTGGGCTAGTTGAATATTTTCGATTAGTACTATTTGATATGAAGTTCCCCAATCAAGCAAAGCTGACTCAGTAACAAAAATGAGGCCCGACTCCATGGCTATTAGAGCAGCATATTTATAGATAAGAATCTTCCCATGCAGTAAAGTAGATTCAAGAAAATCTTCCCCATTCTATTAATTTTGGTCTGATGAGTCCTCCGGTCAGACCACATGTAATAAAGTGCAAACTGTCTGTTGGTTTCAAGGCCGTACACAGTAATTGTCTATTGGGGGTCCGTGGGACTTAAAAAAGTGGACCTTTTCTTGGGTAAAGTGTACCTGTCCTAAAATGGTCCCTTTCTGGACTTTTTGAATATCTCATTACTAAAAGGTGATTTTTTGGCCCTTGTTGTGGAATGGGGGGGGGGGGGCGACTGCAACCCCCGCACACGCTGCATACAGGTCCTTGTTGTAATTTAAAGGTGCAACGAGAGATTTTGAGGCACCCAATCTTGTGTCAATAATAGTAATTTCATATCTTTAGACCCCTCGATAGATTTCCTTACCCCTTTGTATTTGGGCTACAAAATGTCCTTAAAAGAAGAGAAGAAAAGGTGATTTTTGATATGCTTATATTCCATTATAAAACCATAGGCTGAATTTCGCTTTTGCTCCTATAACGAATTTCGAAATTTCACAATTTTTGTACCGAGAAAACATTTCTCAGCTTATTCCTTCAAATGGGGATAGTTTTATGGAAAGCTTAACATCTGGGCAAAAATCCAGTAATACTTTTTCATTTTTTTTAGGTACCTGGATAATGTGGAATCTCTCGTTGCAACCTTTAAGGGAACAAAGCCTAAATATGTGATATCAGCTAAATGGTTTTGCCATGTCGAATAGAAGTAGTTTCATCTCTCAAAACTATTTCCCCTCTAAAAATAACAGTATTTTTCACATTGTTCATTGGTTTATCCTTCTTTGACTATTGGATTACGTAGCCCGTCCCCCCAAAGGTTTCCGGGAAAACAGTCATACAGGTGTCCTACTTTGAAATACATGTAAACACTAAAACATTTCTTTGTGACGGTGAAATTGCGTCTATTTTCCACAACATTCCATGTTGTATTGGAAGGCACATATTCGACGTATGCGTTTGCTCATAGGCCTAAATTGGCTAATAATTAGGATTAATTTCTTAGACCCAGTGCGTGTAGTAGTTCTACACTGTATTAGCAAAAAAAACCATGACTGAAACCGTATTTCTGCCATTCATTTAACCTTACTTTTAACGGGAAAGTAGAGGTTTTCTATTTGACTCACGTTCTAATCCGATCAGATATCCGGTCCATACATTACCTTGCATGTGCATCTGTCTATAGCAATTGATTTTCTGCCAATGAAATGCACATGGAATGTTTTGAATAGACACCATTCTTCACTAAGAATGTTAACATGTGCTTGGAGGCCTGCGTGATCACTTTGCCTGCACTCTTTGGTGGGGACAGGTTACATCATCCAAAGTCAAAATGGATTCACCTAATTCTTTTCATTTCGAGAGGGAATGGGTTTGAGAGATAGAAATTATTCCTATATGGAGTATTATATGATAAGGATAAGGACCTAGCCTAGTGCATTCGACAGGATAATCGCACGCGACTGTATGGGTCAGTGCAGGCAGCCCGAGACCCGTCATATACTTTGAGAAAACAATAGTATCAAATCATTACATTAACATTAATAATTAACGTAATTTATCAAAATTTTGAGGTAGTTTTTAAAATAAATTAAAAACACTTCTACTCTCCAACATGTCCAAAGTTATACTCTATAAATAGTGTCAAAAAGACCTTGACGCAATTCTTTGTTGATTAGTTTGTTTTGAAAATGATCTGGAAGTGCGAAAAAGATCAGACTCTCTAAGACACTTAGAGTGGCTAATCTTTCTCGCACCTCCCTGGCAATTTCAAAACAAACCCATTAGTGATGAAACGCGTCAATGAAATTGAAAGAAAGATACACTTTTTGCACTGCCCTTTTTTCAAAACAAACCCATCAGTGACGATTTGCATATAAATGCATATGAATTTTCTTCTACCAATTCCAACGCCCCCTGTATTAGATGTAAAAGACCAACGCAGACATACATGTACAAAACATGACTGGTTTCTGCATTGAAAACGATTTTATTTGTGAATTTTGGGTTTCTTGAAGTATACTTAATTCGTATGGGCCTACTATTATATAGCAACATGATATAGTCCATTTCTCTACCTCCGTGCAGTGATGTCATAACATTGACGCAGCTTTTACGCACGCGTCAAGGTATGCCATCTTTGTGCGCGAGTGTAAAAACGCCGTCGCTTTAAACCAGCGTGTGCGGTTTACTGGTGCGCCCAACAAATCTCGCGCTGACGTCACTCTACGTTAGAAGCTAAACTTTCTGAACGGCTTTCGAACTTGACAAATTATAACATAAGGAATTTTATATTTAAGATCAATATTTAAAGTCAAACGTTAGCGTCTTTGAGAGTACAAAAAAGCTTGTTCTCGTTAATTAAGATGTACGCATTTCGGAAAGAAACAGTACAAATCACATTATTTGAAATGGTCTGCGCATGTGAATTCAACTAATACTTTATACGAGAAACCAATATTTTTTTTCAACACTATAATCTAAGTCAGGACTGACACCATAGATTGTAGATAAGTTCGTAGAGGGTATATATACGATGCAGACATGTTACTTGATATTGAGCAGTAAGTCGATATCAAGTGATTATTTCTAGTTTGCTGCTAGAAGTTGTACTTTGTGGTGCCCCGCGTGCATTATCTATGACCCCTGCATTTTCTGATGGACTCGTGCATTATCGGACAGAGCCCCATGCGATTTCGTTGAAAAATAATGCACGCTTATCTATGTTAGATAGATAATCTAACACGATAAGTATATATATATAATATATATTATAACATAAGCTTGTTCGCTACTTTTAGCTTAGTCCCCTTCAAGATCCATTCTACTTCTGCTGCTTCTGTAACAAACCGTGCTTTAGTTTGCAATGTAATATATCATTATCATTCTTAACAAACTTGTGGAATTACACATTCCATTGTTCCATTTAAATTTACATTTCATAACCGGTATTCATGCACTAAAGATTTCATTATTTTGAGTTGATGGCATTTCGCATCATATCGTATTTTGCTACATTCACATACCTGGCAATGTTTCGCATCAAGCTGTGTATGTTGTTTGAATTAACAGGTGTTTAGCATTTTTCTCACTGTTGGTGTGCAATCCGCTCTTAATATTTTTTAGCCAATATGATCGCAAAATTCAAAAGTCCTTGAAGCGGATTGCAAGAATGCCCAACAATGATTTTTTGGAACCGTGCTCTGCTTTACAATGATGGTAAATGGCGATATATTATTTTGTGTTACTTACCAGATCCACTAAAATAATGCCATCGCTGTTTCAATTCATCAACTCACATCCTACTTGCAACTCAATGCAACCCACTTGCAAATGCACATATCTGCTGTGCATATTTTGCAGTGGAGTACAATGCATTAATGCAAGTCACTGCAGATGTACAGCACGGTACAATTGTGAATGGACCATAAGTGAAGTGGTTCTAAAATTTAGTTTAGTGATAAATAGTTTTGGAAATATTTGCTGTTCCAGAATTTCTCGAAGATTGAGGTTCACTTTTCAATTCCATAAATTGGTGGTAGATTTCAATCAAAAAGAATACATAAAATATAAATATGTATAAGAAGTATTACTCCACAGGTCTTTAAGGCTATGTTTTTACCAGACCTCCCTGTAGTTTGAATATATTTTGCTCCTGAAACTACTTTGTGGCCTTTTGACCAGTTTAGTCTTGACTGTATCATAGCTTGCTCGGTGAGTTAGTAAGGGATACCTCCCTGGAGCATGTATGGTTTGGCCCAAACTCCAGTGTGGGGGGGGGGTGTCTAAATGTTGACACCTTTAACCTACCAAAATCAGTTTGAAATCGGCTTCTTTAAAACCATTTTCACAGATTTGCTAAGAATATGTTTTACGTTTGAGTTAATAATTTACAGAGAGGATGCTGAAGGTATTATTTCATGTAAATCGAATTATTATAATACGCTTTTAAGGTGGGTATTTATGGTATTTGTCAAGTCTTTACTGGGTTTTCAAACTTGTTTCAGTGAAGACACCTCTGAAAACCATGACTAGAAGTACTCTTATTCCATGTTTTGAATAACTGTAGAAATGGTACCACTGTAGACCCTACAATATAGTATTGCTCAAGTCCTATCATTTTTTCTGTGGAAACCACATGAATAAATTTCACACCACATTCTACCATTTATGAATTGGTGGTGCAGCGGATCATTCCATCCCACAGCTTCTGAACCTACTAATGTTTAACCATGTTTTGTATGTCATTAAGTAACAGGTCAAGAATTTCAAAACACATAAGCTTTATCTTACTAACTTATGGTATTTTGTATTTATTTTTCTACAAGTAGACAATTTTGTGCTTGGTATTTGTTTTGACATCAAAGAGTCTAAAATCAAGAACTGTTTTTTGAGTGCTATTTAAGATAGGCTGGGAGGTAATCAGAGTTAACTTAATTCAAAGTTATAGTTTTATTTGTTCGAGATGTCATATTAGAATAAGTCACAGTATGAACAATTTTCATGGTTATTTACGTGTTTTATTTTTTCCCCTTGGTTTAGTAACAAATTTTAAATATCTGAAAGGTCATTACTATTTTGAACACTCCAAATGATGGTTATATGTAAGTTATACATTTTTACAGTTTGAAGCTGGCCTTTCCATTCCCTTTTATGGATGACATAAATGGTAATACTCTTCTTTAACCCCTGTGAACCAATCGGGTACATTGTTATAATGATGGTATCCCTCAAAAAGAGGGAGTGAAATAATTTTAGAAAAGCTGCTGTAATTGGTAACCTAAATGAACAAATTGAGTACCCAACCAATCACAATCTTGTAAGGAAAGTCAGTAGACTCTGTGTGTTAAATACTGTAACTGATTCTAGTTAGTCCCACCCTCAAAGAACATCCATCATAATGTTGGGGGAAACTCCAAAAAAAGAGTACCCAGTATTCCCCCTTTATCTTTTGGCTCGATGTGCCCAATGTTGCAAAAAAACAATGTTCTTCCTCTGGGAAATTTTTCCATTGGGTGAAATAGTTTCTAAATGGACATTTTTTTGTGGCAAAAAAAAGATATTTTTTTCCAGTTGTACAAACTTTTAATCCTTTCTCGGGTGAAAATGTTTGTGTAGGTCAAATTAATTTCTTTCCAATCAGAAAATGTCTCAACTTTAATTACATTCATTAATGAATGAGGCACTGAAAGAAATAATATGAGACATTGTGAATTTTTGCATTTGGGGCAGCACCCAAGGTAAATTCCCACCCCTGAATTCTGACCAGAGAATATCTCCTGCCACAAAATCATTGGACTGTTGCTCGCTCGAGTCTGTGCAGTACTTGATAACCTTTTCAGAACTCAGACTTGTGGGAGGATGCAATTAAACATACTATGATACCCCGTTCTTCTGTCTTCTTCCACAATTCCCTGTTGGCTTAAAAATGCCACTATTATTAAATGCTTGAGCCTATTACAGCAAACTTGGCCAGAAAGACCACTGACTCCAGCTTCCCTGGGGCATCACAAGTGTGGTTTAAAACATGTCATGTAAGAGGTCATTGGAGGTATTTTTGTCCACATCTATATATTAAGAACCACCCACCACCTTAAAAAGTCGCATTAGTCACAAAGCCTCTTGGGTCATCTTAGATTTTGGCTATTAGACATCAGGCTTTAGCGAAGTGGGGAGGGGCTGGTCCCTCATAATTTTGGTGGGGGCTCGAATGCCCTTGAGCCCCAATCTTAACACTGTTGTTACCTAAATTCAAAATTCCAAAGCTTCCCCTCCTGCCAAAAAATATTTAAGGTCATCTCCAGGGTCCATGAAGGTTCATCTAAGGACAAACAAGTAAAACAATCTTATATTTCATGAAACAAGTCCCAGTTTTCGAACCTCAGTCAGCGAGCGGTTTGCATTTTTGTTTCCAGTTCTTGTCGGCCTCACAGGTTTCCTCCGGGTCCTCTGGTTTTCCTCCTGCTTCTAAACATCAGTCCCTTCCTATTAAAACTCATATATATGAATGGTGATAGAGTATTAAGTATGAATCGCTATAAGTGACCTAATAGATTGTTGTTTGATCGTTACAATGGCTAGTACCGGTACCGGTCCTCATACTTACTCTCCAAACCTTTGTATTTGGAGTGTGCGGAGAAGTTTAAAGTGTATTCCGTGATCCTAGCACTCATTTTTTTGTTTATGGTTCACCAGGAATGCACAAGACAAAGGTGTATTTTTCCCAAATTTCAGTTGACTTCGACCGTGTGTTTTTCATGCTCTAGCAAATATTTGTATCATGTGTCCCTGTAGGGCACTGTGTTGTAATTTTATGTCTGTTTACGGACAGAAATACAAATTAACCAATTTCTTTGAGAGTCAATCGAATTTGCACGTAAAATTAGGCATACAACTATACACATTAGGGCCACCGAGTTTTGCAGATGAATATAAAATCTCAACAATTTTTTAGGTAAAACGGGGGGACGAGGCTGTGGACCATGAAATGTCCCCTTACTATTCATGGTTTTAAACACGTAAAACTGCACAATATTTAAAGGTGGAATCTGTTAAAAGGCTTAAGCCATGTATGGAAAAAAACTAAACATCCTGACTACGGAGTTGTGCAGAGATATTGCATAGACGAGCCTGCCTAAACCAATAGTACCATTTTTTTTAAATTTGGGCTTTTTTTTTTTTTTTTTTTTTTTTAATTAATTATTGCAAAATTGTGGAAAAAAAAAAAAAAGAAAAATAAAAAATTATTTGCTATAATAAATACACAATCAATGTTGAATTCTTGGACTTTTTACTATTGGTTTTTGTTTCGCCTCTCAAAATGGCAACATTCCGATACTTTGGGCATACATCCTAGATGTCTGCCTTAGGATTACGAATATCTACAGTAGCATGAGAAGATTGTACTACCTTTCAGATTTAAAATTGTCAGGGAATAATCCCGTCGTTTTTTATATAGTTTTCTGTGATTTACGTTCTAGTCGATATTTTTAACTCTGAAGTATTCTATTGTTAACAACATAATCTGTATAATGAAAAAGCATCAAGGTACATAAAATTGCTTTCAAATGTGGAAGCACTACTCCAAATGGGAGTCTCAGTCGTCTTTCTTTAGCATTTTAAAATGTCCTGTACGGACATGGCGTACTCGGATTTATTTTGGGGTGTGCGAGACTTACGAAAAGGTGGACCTTTTTTCGAAAAAGTAGACCTTTTTTGCTAAACGTGGACCTAACCCCCTCACAATGGTCCTTTTTTTGGACCATTTTCTCAAAAATCTCTACTCAGTTTGGACATTTTGTCAAATATTCAGGCAAAAAGTGGACCTTTTGCACCCTGCGATACGTGCTCTGTGTAACGGATGTTTTTGCAAGTATTAGGTAAATAGACAACTGATGTACGTATTTGGTCCTTTGTGAGATTTCAACCCATCCCTCAAATAAGACCCATGTTTCACACACCTATAAAAAATTGAGAGATACGCACTTCACAAGAAATGCACCCCTTTTTGTATCACCTGCAAGGATTTGCAGGAGGTACCTACCAGTCCTCAATTCTGTCTGACCATGTGGCTGTGTGACCATTTTTCAAAGGTTAAAGTTTTGGAGAAAGTTTCTCGTTCGAGACGTAAAAGTCCAATCGCTACAGAAATTGGGTCATAGAATGCCCCTTGGGAATCTTCATATAATAATGAGGTCATGGGTCATATAACAATGTCAAAGGTCATGAGGTCAAGTTATAAAATGAGCTGAAAAACATCAAATTGGCCTCATTCCAATTGCTAGAGAACTTGGGACATATGTGCTCCTTGGGAACCTTCATATGTTAATGACAAAGGCTCATACCAAGGTCAAAGGTCATATGAGGTGAACTTATCAAATTGACTGAAAAATCCAATTGGAATAAAGTCCAATTGCAACCGAACAACGTAACATTTATATGATAAGGTCAAGGGTCACTTGCACAGGTCAAGGGTCATCTGAGGTCATGTTATAGAATAGGAGTAAAGGAAAGGTGGATCGTGAAAGGTGACACTTGTGGTTTGAGAACCACTTGTTTAAGGGACCCCTACATATTTTATTGGTAGAAGCCAAAAGATAACCATGGAGTGGATTGAACTGTCATTTCATTCTGCAAAATTGTCTCTGCCGAACGAGTTTGGAACAGGGACAATATAATGAGCAGCATCCGTGTGTATGTTCGTCTGTGATAAAATGATAACCCTGAAACATTTGGCCATATCTTTTTTTTTCTAGATGAGCTAGAGTAACCAAACTTGGTTATATTGTAGGAGAGGGCACAAGTCCCTACTAACCATGTCATTCATTCCCCCAGGGTCCTCCCTAGGTCTGGAACTAGAGTTGGAAATGTAAAAAAGTCAATGTTGCACAAAAAACGTCAATATTTGGCCATATCTTTTTTCTTGATGAGCTAGAGTAGCCAAACTTGGGTATATTGTAGGGGGAAGTAGCACCTACCAGCCATGTAATTAATTACCCAGGGTCCTCCCTTGGGTCTGTTAAGGGGTGGGAAAATGTTTTTAAAAAAAGGCCAATATTGCACAAAAAGGTAAACATTTGGCCATGTCTTTTTTTAGATGAGCTAGACTAACCAAACTTGTGTACTTTGTAGGAGGGCACAAGTCCCTACTAATCATGCAATTCATTCCCCCAGGGTAATCCACTGGATCTGTCAGGGGTGGGGAAATGTCAAAAAAGGTCAATATTGCACACACAAAAATCAACATTTGGCCATATCTTTTTTCTAGATGAGCTAGAGTAGCCAAACCTGGGTATATTGTAGGAAATCACAAGCCCCTACTAACCATTTGATTCATTTCTCCCATGTTCTTCCCGGGTCTTCCCCTGGGTCTAATAGGGGTGGGGAAATGTCAAAAGGGTCAACATTGTCAAATTAAAGGGTCAACATTTGGCCATCTTGGTGGGTGTTAACCATTTATTTTTGGTGAGTTATGATGGCGTCTCATGACGAGTTATGTTTTAGAGTTGTTTTTTGGTGAGTTAGTGGTGGAGTTCATTGAGGAGTTGTTTTTTAGAGTCATTTTTTGGTGAGTTATGGATGTAGGCCATGATACGCTCGTGATTTAACGACATTTTCGTGCTCCAGCGCTGGGGATCACTTACTTTCCTTACACTAAAATTTTAAAAATATTAGGTAAACCAGAAAGCTGTATCCCCAAATGAAAAGAGTGCACATTATTTAGAAAAATGAATAAAATGTCAACTCAATTTACTCCCAGAATGTCAGTGACCAATATGTACACGTAAACTCAAGCGAACAATAGCGCTAATGATATTCAACAATCAACCTAAGACACTTCAGATCTCTTCTCAACAGGGTATGCAGGTCCATTGTTACTGCCTACACTGTTGAAAGGATTTCAAACTATATCAGGTGTTATGATTTCCCCGTATTGAGCTCTAGTATCTGTTCATAACTTAAAGTGCAACATACTCACCTCGCTCATGATTTTTAAAAATGTAGGTCGCTTAATACCATTGCCTGTCTTGGTAAATTGAATAGAAATTGGTTTTTAAGACAATACCTGCGGATTGGGTTATGCACAAAATAGGTCAGTCCTTTGCATGGGCTTTTCTTTCATGATGCGGTCCCTTTACATTTTCTTTTCGAAAAAAAAAAATTATATCATATGTCAAAATATATGAAACACACCGTTAGAATCTCAAGATTTCTTTATCGCGAACGACGGAAGACAGTGAAGGAACTCACGCCAATGCAGTATGGACATAACATTCGAAAATCTGTTCAACTGCGGCGCAATAACAAGGACCAGATGCTAAAGAATGTGAAGTGTGTTTCCGGGCGATTAAAAAAAATTTGAGTATCAATTAGCCCCATTGTCGAGCGAGGGTTGGGTTATGTAATGCCTTGGTCATGTCATGATATTCTAGCAATAAATTGAGTGACATTTATGCATTTTCTAAATAGTGTGCACCCCTTTCATGTGGGGACAACGCTTTTCCTGGTAGATAATATTGTTTTAATTTAGTGAAGGAAATAAGTTAATCCCCAGGTTTGGAGCACGAATATTAATTAAAAGGCCAACATCGTATCATGGCTACCATAGCCTAATGGAGTTCATCAATGAGTATGTTTTTAGAGTTTTGTTGAGGTATGAAGTTCATCGATGAGTTATGCTTTTAGAATGATTTTTTGGTGATTTATGGAGTTAATGACGCGTTATATTTTAGGGTTGGTTTTGGCTAGTTGTGGATGGAGTTCTTTGGCAACTATTTTTGTGAGTTATGGAGTTCATTGATGAGTTATGTTTTTAGGGTGGTGTTTGGGTGAGGTATGAATGGGAGGTAATTAGCGTTACAAGTTATGTTTAGGGTTGGTGAATTATGGAGTTCATCCATGAGAAAAATTGTTCATCCTGCATGCAAAAACGGGTGCAAATTGATTTTGGGGTGAAAGGACATTGCTATATGTTTAAGCAGGCGGCGAAGGTATTATTGTTTCGTTAATGAAGTGGGATTTAAACGGGTGGACGAAATTATACCGTACACCCCAATGGCGACATTTCCGCTAAAATCGACTCACTGGGCCATAGCAATTTACATTTATCTACCCAACAGACCTCTCACTTTTGGCATAAGATAGAAAAAAGTTATTTGGAGCAACTTTTCATATCCACCACAAGTGCTTGGAATGAAACATTTTGAGAAAAAGCACTGAAATGTGAGATTTTCGGGATTTTAGTTTCAAATTTGCCGGGACCTTTCGTCTCTTCCGTCAGCAGCCCACAAGTAGTTGTTTGCATGGGAAGGGAGTATAAGTAGCGTAGTGGATGTTTTGTAACAGAGATGGACTAGTATATTTAGATCGTCACCCATGCCGAGCCCGAGCCGGTAGTTGCAATTGTGTATTGAAGCAAGGCTGGGCTAGGCTTGGCATGCACTGATGAGTTTGATGCTCACGTATTGTTGTGTATTGTTCAGTGATTGTAAAAATAGGCTACTTACTAGTTCAAAGTATACAAGTATTACCCATGATACATGTGTTACTGTCAAATAGTCAGCTATATTGCTCACAAACACATCAAAAATTACTGGGGCTATAACACGAGAGGATCAATGTGGCCAGTGGATTGATGGCTGTATTAAAATTACATAGGAGTATCGTGTTAATGCACACTGCACAGCCCACAGCGTATAATCTGTTCGGTCTTGAGTCATTGACGGGTGACTTATACGTAATGACGTGACTCTGCACTTCGACTTAGCCATTTTCGATTGTGCTGCCTTATCAAGTGCGTGTTGCATGGAAAAGGCCAGCGCGTGCGTTCTAGGGTGCAAAAACTTACATGCGAAGTGACGTCACCCTCAAACTTGCAGATCGAAAATATAGCGGAGTGCGTGATAGGAACACGCTTCTATCGCGTTTCTATGCATCTCACAGTTGTCACACTAATAACGCGGCGGATTCCATGACGCACTGACGTGCACGCACTTACGCGATAGATTTGATTGTCGCAACACATCATTATCATTCTTAAACAGCTGTGGGAATTACACAATTTCATTAGTTCAATTCCAGTACAATTTAGACCGGGGTATGGTTTATACGCCACTCTAAAGATTGTAATTATTTTGAGGTTGATGCATTGCATCATATCGTATTTTGCTACATTCACAGGACCTGACAATGTTGCATCAAGCTGTGTATGTGGTTTGAATTTTGGAATTAACAGGTGGTAGATTTTTCTTACTGGTTGGTGTCAATCCTCTCTTAATATTTGTAGCCATAATGCTCGCCAAAATTCAAATTCCTTGAAGCAGTTCAAGATGACAACCAATGATTGTGGGAACCGGTGGCTCTCTTTACAATGGAATTGACACTGGCGATATGATTCATTTGTGTCGTCCAAATCCACTTAAAATGAATGCCATTGCCTTTGGTTCAATCATCGAAAATCACATCTAATGCAAATTCAATGCAACCCACTGCCAAATCACATTCCGGTGTGCACTATTTTGCCGTGGAGTACAATGCATAATGCAAGTCACTGCAGATGTACAGCAATACAAGTGTGAATGGACCAAAGTAAGTGGATTCATAAAATTCGATTTTAAGTGATAAATAGTTGTGGAAATAATTGCTGTTCCAAGAATTTCTCGAAGATTGAAGTCATTTTCAATTACATAAATGGTGGTTAGATTTCACAATCAAAAAGAAATACATCAAATATAGATTGTTACGAAGTAGTACTCCACCGGCTTAGGCTAGGTTTACAGACATTTCCAGTAGTGTGAATATTTTGCTCCTGAAACTTACTTTTTGCCTTTTGACCAAGTTTAGTCTTGACTATCAATAGAATGCTCTTTGAGGTTAGAAGGGAGACTGCCCGGAGCATGTATGGTTGTTGGCCCAAAACTCCAGTGGGGGGGGTGCTGGGGGGTTTAAATGTTGAACACCTACCTACCAAAAATCAGTGAAAACAGCTTCTTTAAACAATTTTCACAGATTTGCTAACAATATGTTTACTTTTGAGTTACTAATTACAAGAGGAATGCTGAAGGTTATTATTGCATGTAAATTGAATTATTATATAGCTTTTTGGTGGGTATTTATGGTATTCAGTTTTATGGTTCAACCACTTGTTCAGTGAAGAACCTCTGAAAACCATTAATAGAAGGAATCTGATTCATGTTTTGAAAACTGTAAGAAATGGGAACAATGAGACCCTTACAATATATTATGCTCAAGTCCTAGCATGGATCGTGGAACCACATGAAATAAATTCACCAATTCTAACATTTATGAAGTGGGGGTGCAGGGATGTTGTTTTTTTTCTAATTCCATCCCAAAGCTTCTTGAACATATAATTTACCAATGTTTTGTTATGTCATAAAGTTTACAGGTCAAGAATTCAAAAAACAGAAGAAGCTTTATCTTACTAACTAGGTAATTTTGTATTTATTTTCTCCAAGTGGACAATTTGTGTTGGGTATTGGTTTTACAATCTAAAGTCTAAAATAAAACAATGTGGGAGTCTATTTATATCTACTGAGGACTCAGAGTTAGTGAACTAATTCAAAGTTAATTTTTATTTGTTCGAGTTCCTATTAAGATAGGATATGATTTTCATGGTTTATGTATTGATTATTGTTCCCCTTGGTTTAGTACAATAAATTTTAATATATAGAAGTAAGTACTATTGGAAACACTCCAAATGATGGTCATATATGTAAGTGATAATTTTACAGTTTGAAGCTGGCCTTTCCATTCCCTTTATGGAATATAAATGGTTAATACTTTCTTTCTTAACCCCTGAGACCTAACGCCGATTGTTTAAAAAGAAGGTGATACCGTTTATTGAAAACCAATCAGGTTACATTGTTAGATGATGGTATCCCTCAGAAAGAGTGGATGTGAAATATTTAGAAAAGCTGCATGTTTTTAATTGGTAACCTAAATGAACAAATTGAGAACAAACTCAATCACAATCATTGTAAGAAAAATTGCAGTAGACTCTAGGGGGTTAAATACTGTACTGAGTCTAGTGATAGTCCCACCCCTCAAAGAGAACAATCCCAGCCATAGGGGTGGGGAAATTCCAAAAAAAGAGTACCCAAGTCCCCAAGTATCTTCCCAATTATCTTTTGGCTAAGATGGCCATGTTGCAAACAAAAAATGTTATTTCTCTAGGGAAAATATTTTCCATGGTACGTGAAATTTATTTTTCTAAAATGGCCCATTTTTTGTGGCAAAATATTTTTCAATGTTAAAATTTGTTCGTTGCTCGGAGTGAAGGAAATGTTTGGTGTAGGTCAAAAAAAGTATCTTTCCATCCGAAATGTCCAACTTTAATTACATTCATTTATGAATGAGCACTGAAGAAATAATTATGAGCATGTGAATTTTGCATTTGGGGCAGCACAACAAGGTAAATCCCCACCCCTGAATTCTGACCATATCTCATGCAAAAAATCAGTGGTGGAACGTGACTCGAGTCGGTTGCAGAGTACTTTTGATACACTTTCAAAACTTCAGACTTGTGGAGGAGGCAAATTAAATACTATGATACTCCCATTTCTTTTTCCTTCCAAACACAATCAATAAACGTGGCTTAAAAAATGCCATATATTAAATGCTTGAGCCTTATTACAGCAAAACTTGGCCAGGAAGAAACCACTACTCCAGCTTTTCACATGGGCATTCACAAGTGTGGTTTAAAATGTCATGTAAGAGGTTCATTGGAGGTAATTTGTCAAAATTCTTATATTAAAACCACCACCACCACCTTAAAACAAGTCACATTAGTCACAAAGCCTATGGGGTCGTCTTAAGATTTTGATTTATATTATAGGTAGAAGTGGGAGGGGTGGTCCCCCAATAATTTTGGCAGGGGGTCAAAATTACAACTGAGCTCAATTTAAACGTTTTACCCAAACATCAAATTCCAAAAGCTTCCCCATCCTGCCAAAAAATATGAAGGTTCATTCCCAGGTCAGGAAGGTCAGTAGGTCAAACAAGTAAAACCATATATTCCAGAAACGGAGGAGTCCCAGTTTCACCCTCAGTCAAGCGCGCGGTTTCATTTTTGTTTCCAGTTCATTGTCGGCATCACAGGTTTCCTCGGTACTCGGTTTCCTCCTGCTTCTAAACGCATCAGTCTTCCAGTACAAACCATAATATATGGGTGTGATTAGAGGATATAAGTTGATGCTATATGACCATAATTAATAGTGTTTGTGTGACGTTAATGCTAATACCTCCTCATACTTACTCTAAAACCTTGGTATTTTGGGTGTGGGAGAAGTTTAAAGGTGGTATTCCGTGTGGTCTTAGCAAACCTCATGTCTGTTATGGTTCACAAGATAGCACAGAAAAGGTTTAGTTCCAAGTTCAGTGATTATGACCGGGTGTTTAATGCTATCAGCAAAATATTTGTATAATGGTGCCATGTAGGGCACTGTGTGGTAATTGATGTCCGTTTACGACAGAAAATTACAAAATTAAACCAATTTCTTTGAGAGCAGATGAATTGCACTAAAATAGGCAAATTACTATATACTAGGCCAACGGTTCAGATGATATTTAAATCTAAACATTTTTTGGTAAAACGGGGGACGGGCGTGGACACATGAACGCCCCTTAATATTTCAGTGGTTTAACACGTTAAACAAGCGGAACACAATAATCTTTAAAAGGTTGGAATCTGTTTTAACAGGATAGCCATGTTATGAAAAAAACTAAAACATCTGAACTATGGGTGGATATTTCCGAGATATGGCATAGACTAGCTGCTAAACCAAAGTAACAATATGTCTTTAATGTCGGACATCAACTGAAAACACAATTATTGCAAAAATTTAAAAAACAAAAATATTGCATAAAATTACAAATCAATGTTGAATTCTTGGGACTTTTACGATTGTTTGTTAGCCTCTCAAAATGGACTTCTATAATTTGGCATACATCCATAGATGGTCTGGCTTAGGATTACGAATATATAAGTAGCATGAGAAGATTGTACTACCTTTCATATTTAAAATTCGGGCTAATCCCTTATAGTACGGATTCTTATTCCTGTCGTCATTAAAAGGTTTCGGGGCGTGTCGACGATTCCATTTGTTCTGAGAGGTTGTATGCTTTACCCAATCAATACATAGAAAATTCCGATGTACGAGTACCGGATCGATTAAGGCCCATAATGAAAAAGTCCCTTTTCTCACAAAGCAAATGTTACAAGGCAAATGCAATGCATAAATTCCAAAACACTAAACTTGAAACAAACTATTTTGAACAACATTCAAACATAACAAAATGCATATGAATAAGTAATTATACTAACCAAAGTTATTTTACGTCAATAAGGATATTACAAATCTGATAGTTTACATTTATTCGTCTGGTTCCAGAAACTTATCAAATGGTCAATCATTATCTATATAAGTTATTTAGAGTTTTGGTGGTCAGTCTAACACACTACAATATATAGTGGCCTAATCGCCTCCTCTTCACCAAGCCTTGATGTTCATGGCACTTATCCGTTCTTTGAGTGACACCAAACAAAGGAATCGAAGCGTGTCTCAAAACTTTACGACAATCTGTTTGTCAATTGAATCGGTATGAAAGCCTATAAATTCGGATATTTATAAAAAAAGTTTATGTACAATTGGGTTAAAGCATTTACTTGTTGAACAAGTTAGCATTTTCAGCTTTTAATACGGCATTTTAGTGTGGTCTCAACACATCCCTCCAAATTAATTCGTCCCGTCGACAATATGAGTTTACTGACAGAATAAAAAATAGACTATAGTTGTTTATCTGTTTTGCCTGGATTTACGTCTATGTAGCTATTTTAAACTCTGAAGTATTTATGTAACCAAACAGTATCGTATAATGAAAATTAAGCCTCAAAGGTACAAATAAATTGCTTTTCAATGTGGAAGCACTACTCCAAATGGGATTTGGTCTCAGTTTTTTCCTTATGCCATTTTAAAATGTACTGTACGGACAGGGCCGTACGCAGGATTTATTTGGGGGTGGGTGACAGAGACTTTATTGGGGGGTGAGGACATAGGCCACACTATTTTTTGGACCTTTTCGAAAAAAAGTAGACCTTTTTTGCTAAAAGTGGACCCTAACCCCCTAAATAAATGCTCCTTTTTTTGGACCATCTTTAAAAAAATCTCTCAATTTTGGACATTTTTTGTCAAAATATGCCAAAAAGTGGGCAACCTTTTGCACCCTGCGTACGGGTCTGTGTCCGGATGTTTTGCAGTAGTAGGTTTAAGTTAGACAACTGAGTACGTTATTTGGTCCTTTGTGAGATTTTTAACCCATCCCTTCAAATAAGACCCATGTTTCACACCCCTATAAACAAAATGAGATAGCACTTCACAAGAAATGCACCCCCTTTTGTGTCGCCGGCCCTAAGGCAGGAAGAACACATAGGGAATCAATTTGTCCAACTGTAGTTGTCTGTTGTTGTCTGTCTGTTGTTGTGTTGATGTCTGTTGTGAAAAAGGGTTAACAATTTGACTTGTAATATCTCATACTTGATGGATTTTAAAAACCAAACTTGGGTCGCAGGGTCGTGCAACATGGCATCCCCCACTTTTTGATGAGGTCAAAGGTTCACATGTCAAGGTCAAAGGTCATTGAGGTCAAGTTGTGTAAAATAGGCTGGAAAGTATGTTAAAATTGACCTAATTTGAAAAGTGGAAGTTCAATTGGAACCATAACTTGAATCATAGGTGCAACATGGATCCCTTATTTGTGATGAGCAAAGATCACATACCAAGTTCAAAGGGTAATGTGAGGTCAAGTTTTAAAATAGGCTGAAAATGAAATTGACATCATTTTGAAAAGTTGAGTTCAATTGGAACCAAACTGAATCTAGGTTGCAACTGGGATCCCTCATTTGTTGATGAGGTCATAAGTCACATATCACGGTTCAAAGGTCAGTTAGTAGGCCTATCATTCACTAACCGCGACGGAAAGCGACACAAGCGGTCCGAGGACCGATTGTATTATGGTATCACCTGCAAGGATTTGGCAGGAGGTACCTACCAGTCCTCAATTCTGTCGGACCACCTGTGCGTTGTTGTGTGACCATTTTCAAAAGGTTAAAGTTTTGGGAGAAAAGGTTCTCGTCGAGACGTAAAAGTCAAAGCTAAAGAAATTGGGTCATAGAATGCCCCTTGGGAATCTCGTATAATAATGAGGTCATGGGTCATATAAAAAACAATGTCAAAGGTCATGAGGTCGGCAAGATCTAAAAATGAGCTGAACGCATCAAAATTGGCCTCTTTTAATTGATAGAGAACTTTGCGACATTGTGCTCCTTGGGAACCTTCATTGTTAATGACAAAGGCTATACAAGGTCAAAGGTCATATGAGGTGAACTTATCAAATTGACTGAAAAATCCAATTGGAATAATATGGAGAGTTGGAAGTCCAATGCCAACCGGCCGAACAACCGTAACATTATATGAAGGTACACGGGTCACTTGCACAGGTTCAAGGGTCATCTGAGGTCATGTTATAGAATAGGCGAAGGAAAGGTGGATCGTGAAAGGTGACACTTGTGGTTTTTGAGAACCCCTTGTTTAAGGGACCCCTACATATTTATGGTATTAGAAGCCAAAAGAAACCATGGAGTGGATTGAACTGTCTTCATTCTGCAAAATTGTCTTGCCGAACGAATTGGAACAGGGACAATATAATGAGCGCATCGTGTGTGTATGTTCGTCTGTGATAAAAGATAACCCTGAAACATTGGCAATATCTTTTTTTTCTAGATGACGCTAGAGTACCAAAAACTTGGGTTAGAATGTAGGGGGGCACAAGCCTCTACTAACCATGTCATCATCCCCCGGGTCATCCCGTAGGTATGCAACTGTTAGGGGTGGAAAATGTAAAAAAGTCAATATTGCACAAAAAACGTCAAATATTGGCATATCTTTTTTTCTTGATGAGCTAGAGTCTCCAAAATTGGGTATAATTGCATTGTTAAATGGAGTTAAATTCTTCCAAACACCACAATCTGGAATTATGTGGTTTACACTATGTAAAAAATTCTTTGATACACAAGATTCTTACCATTTGAACGTTATATATCAGCGCCTGCTAGTTCAAAGTTTACAGCTTACGGAGGGGGATGGACTTTTCACTTAATTAAAAAAGATATTTAAAGGTTGCTCCCAAACAAGGTAAATGTCTTTGCATGGGTGATTGTAATGATCTCGAACTTCAAAGAGAAACTGATTTTGTAAATGAATGAACCTGTAATCTTTAAGTGTCATTCGACTTATGTCATTGATGCCTATATTTTAGGATAACGTTGACACTAAAGGCATTGATTCACATGGAAAGCTCCTTCTGGAAAAGTGCAAAGCAGTGTCTTCGAATATAAATGGCCGCCAAAATTAGGTGACTTATGTGGTAATTACACATGCTATACCATTGGGCAACCTAGTGTTAAGTATCAGACGTTTGGTTTCTATATTGGAATTGGTCTACTTTTGAAAATCAAAAAAATGTGCCGACAGAAGGTACAGTAAGTGTGCACGTATTGGGGGTAGGTATGCCTTTGGCATTGTGAAAAAAATTTGGACTTTGTTACGGTTTTGGATAGAGGAAGCCGTTGTTGTTTGGAGCTATAAATTGGAGATGTTATGTGTTGAAGTCTTCTCAGGGCCGAAAGGCTTGTTTTGTTTTTTTGTGAAGGAAAAAGGTGGAATCTTGGACGATTGTTGAGGCAATAGTTCAGATTGAAGTATCCAGAGACTTGCCCATTGTGGCAATATTTCATGTTCCTAAATGGGGGGGATCATATGAGGAAAAACATATAATGAGTGTGGTCGGAGAGAGAGTGTGAATAACAATATAAACTATTGAATTGAAGGCCTTTGGGGATGATTTATAACATACAGAAAATTTTGGAGTATTGCTGAAGAAGATAAAGTTGTGTTGTTTTATTGGACCAGAATGTACCTTTTTGCAAGATGGTTTCAAACTTTGCATTGTGGACGAAGACTGTGAAGAATCAAGGAAAACAAATCCAAATACCCATTCAATACATTGTGTCCAAATTATCCAATAATGCTGGTAAAAATAGTGTAACATCACAAATTTGTACATGCAGTCTGAGGGTCTATCTATTGTGTTAGGGATATGGTGATATCTTTCTTAATCTCATAAAAGATTACCACCTTAATTTGTGGTGTCTTAATGCTTAGCAGAAATAATCCAGTCAAAAATCCCAATATCCATGAACATTGTGTTGAAATTGTGTGAAAGTTATCCCTGTAACACAAACGGCATCTAGCAGAAGAACATATGGTCATTCAAGGTCCCAATTGTGTGTGGGATATGGGTGCACAAGCATTATAATCATGGTTGTCCTTGGCACTTAAGTGCTCTGCCTCCAGGGCTTCCCTGCTATGCATGGGCCTATAACTATTTATGTCATAATTGACAATGTTTATTTCTTGCTAACTAATATATCACATTAAAATAATTTGGCTTATGTGTGGATAGAGGTAGTTTATGTCCAAAAAATTGTAATGAGAAAAAATCAGTCAAATGGATATCTTAATCATGACATGTTGTCAATATAGTTTTTTAGGTATAGATACTATGTACATGTAGATAGATTGAAAGGTGGGGCTAATAAAGAATCAGAGGAGAAAGTGATAGGGGTGAGCAGGGCACTCACCTTTTTTCGGGTACGGATTTGTTGCCGACTCCGAACTTAGAGCTTGGGAACTGATTTGTTTAATAGGGCCCTGGAATTAGAAAAAAAAACTTGTACACAAGCCTTGCAGGAAAAATTTCATAAATTATGCAAATTAGATACTTAATTAGCATTATTTTACAACCAAAATCTAATCAGGTTGAGAACTCATAAACCTGGCTTCTTTCCACCAGTTACATCATCGGGCCCTACGGAACTCCAGATAATGGTATACAATGTTGGACATGTTCTGTGCAATATGGACCTTTTTCCCTTGACCTTTTTCCCATACCCCCTGACAGACCCAGGGCGGAGGACCCTGAGGGGACGAAATGAAATGGTGAGTGTAGGGGTATTCCTCCTAACCATATACCAGTTTGGCTGAATCTAGCTCACCAGAAAAAAAAGATATCCCCCAAAATGTTCCAGGTTTAACATTTATATCACGGACATACGGACGGAACGGCACGGAAACAGACGGAGCCATGTTATAGTCCACTCCAGAAACTTCGTTCGGGGGGGGGCGGGAAAAAATGGAGGAAACTAGGGGAGTTGAACTAAATTTGGCTCAAATTAGCTGAGGAAAAAAGGGAGAGTTATGAGAGTGATGAGGGCGAGAGACGGGGGGGGGGGGGCACTCTGGGTAGGTATGTTGTGTTCCCCGACTTTTGAACTTAGGGACTGGGGAACTGATTTTTGTCTTTTCAATAGGGCCTAGAATGGATTGAGGAATATGCAGATGGCAGACTTTAGAACTCAAATTCGGCTCAAATTAAGGCTTCTGAGGCAAAAAACGATTTCCCAAAAGGGACCTAAGAAAATAAAGTATGCTTCAACGAAGCTGGAAGTATAGTACTCAGTGCTGGGAGTGCGGTAGAGGCATTGAAAGGGGGATTCGGCAAAAGGAGAACCCTGGGGGTGGTTTGGAAGGAGAGACATGGGATAGTGGGGAGTTGGACCTGGCGTTGCACTATTACGCTTGTAATACTCATTATATAATGATATTGATATTCAAAGTCCATAAACTTGATGCTGTCTTCAATTCACTGTATGATTCATATTGCCATCAAAAACAGTTGGTATGGTATGCTTACGATGATAATATGTTTTCTAACGATAATGTATTTGCATGGAAATATGTTCAATATTGCTGTCACGCAAATCTAGTGAAATGCGGAGGGAAGGTTATAGATCAACAGAGATTCTCTCAGAAATTGAAGGGCCTTTTCCAAATCGGTTACTTCTCACAAAGTGGGATACAAATACTGTGATGAATAAAGATAATGATTACAACCTTTAGAAGTATTAATAATAGAGCTGGTATTAAGAAGATGTGGCGCCCACAAACTATCGTAAACGACACCAAAAAAAAGTGGTATGATCAAGATTGTAACACTATGTACAGTAATCTCAAACGTAGCTGTAATATTAAATATCAACCAAAGAATATGTTTTTAATCCACGACTATCACAGATACAAAAAAAAGTATAAGAGGTTAGGCCGCACTTAGATATCCAGGGGGGGAGGGGGAGGGGGGGGAGGGGCTAGGAAGTTTAGTGTGGAGATGAATTTTTTTTCTCGGCTGATAGAAGATGATTTTTTTTTTTGCACAGGCTGGGGGTTTAATTTTTTTTTTCTTGACAAGCTTGGGGGTGATTTTTTTTTTCTTTAAAGCTGGGGGTGATTTTTTTTTCTCATTACAGTTTGTTTTTCTGCTTTTCATCGCCAAGGTGATTTTTTTTTTACAAGCTGGGGTGGATTTTTTTTAATCATTTTATGTTGGAAATGGTATATGGGGGTAGGGGCAGCCAGAGGTTCATTGAACGACTGATGGAGGACGGGCTCATTTTGAAGGACGTGTGATTGAGGAACCTCCCCTACATGTGGACAACTGCAATTTGTAAGAGGGAGCATTAATAAATGTACCCCCCTCATCCAAAAAAAATATTGTCTATACCATAGTAGTTGTCAAATATACATTGATCAGTGGTGTCAAAAATAGTTTACTATATTGTCATTTTCATCTCACATTCAATGTAAAAAAAAAACCCACACAAATTTTTCAAAAAATGTATTCTGGTATCTGTGAAACTACAGTGCAATGATATTTGAAAGAAACAGAACATTTTACCTTAAAACCACAGTACCATAATATTTCAAAGCAGAAGCACAGCAAACTTTTCATCAACACAGTGAACATAATCAAAACAGAACATAGGAGTATTTCTCATGGTTGTGATTCATTCAGTGTTTACAAATGAAAACCACGTTATAGGGCTTTCACTTTCATACAATTCCAATAAAGAAGCTTGGAAGATAAGATTTCAAATCCACATTTTTAATGATAACTAACGTATTGTTTTCATTATGATTATCTTAAACTTGTCTGAGAAAAGATCTTAAAGGACACAATGGCATGAAAAAAATATTCAGACATAAAAAATAGACCTTTACTGAAACCTTTC